>VZSV01000001.1:17490663-17577506 GCA_013398735.1 Nothocercus julius | reverse complement strand
TAAAATAAAATAAAATAAAATAAAATAAAATAAAATAAAATAAAATAAAATAAAATAAAATAAAATAAAATAAAATCAGCTTCTAGCATGCTAACTTACAATCTAAATCTAAGGTGAGCAAAGATGTAAGCAAACATCAAACAACATTTTTTTTTTTAGTTCAAATTATGTTTGTGGCAGAGAACTGGACTCCAGAAAAATTCAAGCATAATGAATATATCCAAATGGATTTACTAGTGAAGCAAAAATCATTAGGCATCTTCAAATCAATTTCAAAATTTACGTGCACTTTGCATTAATATAAATCATTTTCCTTTTACAATAAAATATTGCATCTTCGAAGAAAGTAGTAAGTATTCTCCAAGAGACTGGAGAAAAGGCATTATTTGCATTTGCAATACCATTTTCATGTAGTCACTTTTCAGGCAATTGCTACATATGCAGAGTTATAGAACTATCTGAACAACACTGTTCCTGCTTCTGCTGGATGCTAATTAACCTGCAGGGTATGAACCCACTCACACAATATATTTTAGACTTTCTGTTATCCAAATAAAATACCAAAGCAATATAAAGGTTCAGGGAAGAGGATCTAAGCTATTCACAGTAGCGAAAAAATTCATTCTACTCTACTTTCAATGCTGATGCATTATAAACTGTTTTTCAGAACATATATTAGGAATCCCCCACTTAACTGTTTGTATAGAGGAGCAGGCAATGCACTAGTGTGTGACAAAAGCAAGAATGTAGATTTTTTCTTGTATATACTGTCCTGGATTCATCTGTGTTTTGCTGACCTGATTCATTCTTTCATCAGGAAAATGCTATCTGCTCCCCCATCACATATGCATAGACAATATAAATGCATCGGTCACATTTACACATTTGAGATGGAACCAGCTCTGTGCACAGAAACCCATGCACTTTTTCCCTACAATGTGACCACAGACACTAGTGACCATACGCTGACCTTTAAAAGCAAGAATATAGGACCATAAATAAACGGAACAAAATTGCAGTCTATATCTTGCACCATATGTATTGTACTACATGAGACATTTTAAGGATTGTTAAACATTCTGAGCTATTTCCTCAATAAATCTTGGCAAAGTTATGTAGCACAGAAGTTTCTGTAATTGTGATACATGCAGGCAGCTGAGAGTTTATTGGCCTTCAAGCTTCCACTTAAATTGTCTCAGTATGAACTTCTGACATTAAATATATTCTAGTGATAAGAGAGCTTTACTCTCTTATATTATAAAGTACTGGAAATCTGAAGAAAGCACACTGCTTTACTTAAACAGATTTGTTGGATCAACACATCACTTTGTTGGAAAAAGTAAAATGTCACTTATGGTTGTTGTAGAACATCTTTATGCAAAATTAAGCCAGGCATTTTTTTTTCTTCTTCAGTTGTGTGTTTTAGTCACACTCTCATATACAGACCCCATTGCGGTCTTCCAAATATTCTACAAGTCACTTTTACTATGCAGGTCCTGGCCCAAAAAGCTCTCAGTCAGAAAAATAAGAGGAAAAGAAGGGAAGAGAGATTAAGTGGCACCAAAAAAACAAAAGACCATCAGGTCTTGCTTGTGGGCCTTCCAGTGTGGCAGATAGAGAAAAAGAGAGAGATGTGCCCTATATGCTACAATTTTCTGTGTGTTGGAATAAATCTGACACCTGGGTTCTCCTGAGGTCATCTTTATTCTCTTCCTTTTTACCCTGTTCTTTGGTTCACATTTCACTTGTTTTCCTCTTTCTCTGATCTTCAGTTTCTAAGATTTCAGCTCTCACTTTTTCTTTTATCCATTTTCCCTGCTCTCTTTTACAGCTGAAGTTTTATTTATTTGCAGTCATCTGGAGAGCAACCACTCATCTCAGTGAGGCATTACTCAGAGACCCCTGAGCTGCTGTAGACCAGGTCAGCTCCAGAACTTAAAAGAAATATAGGTATTTTAGCACAATGCTACATCTGGAGCAGTGATGGACAGGGTTGATTAGCCTGTTAGCCATGCTTCCTGAAAACTGCTGCTTTGCCTTGGGGAGCTGCATTTTTAGCCATAGGAAGTGGTGCTCTGTGGCATTAAATGTAGCAGGCTACTCAAAACGATCTTTTGGGTCTCATCCACGTGCAACTTAGAGTCATGAAGATATGTCCCAAAATACTTAAACAGTTACCAAGCTTGAGTTGGCCACAAGACACATTTATAAACAGCCTGAATAAAATCAGATTTCTCCAGGAATTAGATTACAAAACCATTATCACTTGTTTTGTAGTCCCACATTTAGAGATCCCATAAGGTCACTCTTGTAATGCTCAGTACATGTCACCAGATTATGAGGAACAGTGATGCAGCATGTGCTGTATTGAAGGAGCCTGGAAAGGGGGTTAGATGGTCAGCAAAATGTCAGAGAATGGCCTAAGAAGTAATAGCCTGTTTTTCAGTTTGAACTCCATTCCTGTTTCTGCAAAATTACAAATGAACTTTCCTGCTGCCACCAAATCTGTTTTTTTGTTGTTGTTGTTGTTGTTTTTTAATGTAGAGGTAATGGTATAAGGAATAACATGACTTTCTGCACCCGTTTGAAAAGATTTGGTCTAAATGCAAGACTGTCTGGGTCTTGCAGAAATCCATGACTAAACTGGAGCTGATTTGTGTATGTAATGTTCTCAGAAAGAATAATAATTAAAACTGTATCCATAATTCTGGGTTTGAAAATATTGTTCCTTCAAAATGGTTAAAGCAAGCAGTATCTTATATCTTCAGGTAGAGTTACTTTATCTGTCTCTAACTTCTGTTGAGACAAGGAGTAAACAAATCTCTGTGTAGAGAATTTTAAGCACCAATATGTTATATTAAAAGTTAGAAATTTGACTCTTCAGTGATCAATTTAATTGAATTTACTAAGATTCTTAGAATTGTCTTTAATGGCAGTTGAATTAGGCCAAAATGTAAAGTTAGGAAAAAAGTTAGAAAAAAATGAGTATATTTTTCATTGCCTTTTTCCCTTTTGTATCTGTTGTAGCTCTCTGAGTTTTATGATCTGGAGCTTTAGTAGCTCTAGTATGTTTACAATGTCCTCATTCTTCCCAAGTTTTCATCCTTTTTCTTCCTGGCCATTGAGCATTTCCTTGACATATAGCTGCTGCCATGGCCTTGGACCTCAGATGTGAATGAAGTGCAAAAATTCCTACTTTAAAAAAATTCCCAAATCAGTCAACAGGATACGGATAGTCATGCAATAGATACTTGTCCTGTAGACAAACACTTTCACAAGCTTCTTCAAATACTCCTATAATCACCTGCTAATAATGAATATGAATGCTAGTCTGTACCAAAGTGAATGCAAATGTTAGACCATCCCAGAAACACTGTGGTTAGTCAGACCTCCTCTGTCTCCTTTTGCAGATTTATTCTTATGCTAAAACAAAAGAAGGAACTAAAAAGTGGGAATAGGAAAAAAAGAATTGTTTGTTACCAGCAAAGTCTGGAACAATGACTGAGATATTATCTTGCAACCTCATAATTAAAAAAGAAATATAGGTTTTTTTTTCTTTCTTCCAGAAATTTCACATTAATCTCTTGGTTATTTGTACTCCTGTGTTATCATCAGTAAAAGGTAAATATGGTAAATACCTGTGTCTGCTCACACAGCATCTTGTGAATAGAATAACGTAGGTAAAGGAGGAATCGCTTGCAGTTCCAGAGGCCCTTGGCACAGGTTCCAGATAGGAACAACCATGGAAACTCTGTAGTTTTATGCCAGTCCATCCAGACTAATGCTCCAAGTGATTTCCTAGTTAATATATCTTGTGTCACTGCAGCTGAAAACAAGTTATCTGCTGGTTCTTCTTTGGAAGGTGCTTGAAATTCATGCTCCAGACGGAACTAGGTATGCTAGAGGGCAGCACTCTTTTTGTGTCAATCTCCAGCTGCGTTAAAGAAGAGGTTTTGAAAAAAAAAAAAACACTGCCAGTTCTGTGCTTTATGCCCCTGGAATCGACTTTTAAATGGGGCTTAAAAGGGGGCACAGTTAGGGAGACGCTAGGGCCTTTGAATTTTCCAGTTTTCAAATGCAACCAAATTCAGCTTTACACTTCAAAATAAATTAGGCCAATGAAAAGAAAGGAAAAAAATAAATAAAACAACCACTGATTGTTTTGCTAACACCTTAAGGTAACCCTTCAGTTAAGAGAATTACTCTGTTTTTACAGTAAAAACGGGAGAGAGGATTTACCCTTCAAGTCAACCAAAACTCTATTGCTTTAATTCCTTATTGCTGCCTTTTTTTGGCCTTTAGCATCAGTCACAGTGTTTACCAGTGAAAGTCCCAAACCATACAGCAAATATCAATTCAAGAGCTACTTAATCTATGGAAAAGGAACTGAGAATGTCTTTGTATTTGACTGAAGCACTGTGGGGAACTACGAACAGGATTGACAAATTAGACAAAAGATATTACTAATCCTATTCACTGTATACTGTTAAATATGTATGAAGAGGATTTATAACCAGTTTCTGAAGAGTTACTTTATCATCAGCTTCATTTGTAAAGAAAAAAAAAAAATAGACCTATTTTACAGCAGACTTTTGCCTGCGTTTTGCTTCCAGGAGTTTGTGTTTGCTTACCTGTGCTCTGCCGTCCATTGGCAAAGGAGATCACATGCCAGCAATCTGCCACACAGCACTTTAGTGGCTCTCTTAGTATCTTAGTATGTCTCTCTTACTGTCTTTCAATATCACTATCTTTAAGTTTTATTCAGCCCCCCAAACACCAGCTTAGTCATATGATCCTGAAATAAAAAGCTTTCAGCTCAAGAGTGTTAAATATGCACAAGCCAAGCTAGCTAACACAAGCTCTAAGACATTGTTGCATGGTTTGATAAGATGCTGAAATGTCATTGTAAGCATTAACATCGGTTTCCTATTTAAATACCCGAGTATGGAAGAAAAAGAGAACGTGCTACAAAGTGTGTCTACTTATGTGCATTCGCGTGCGTATGTGTGAAGACAGTGGGAAAGATGTCAGACTGTACAAACTGCTTTTTTTAAATCACTTCTGGGCTAACCTTACAGTCTTCACTTTGGCACAGTTGCCATTGAAATCAGTCAGCATTGCTTGAAAAAGGAATAAAGGATTTTGTTCTACTGGACAGTGATCCAAAACCCTCTGAAGATAATTGAAAGATTTTTGATTTTGGAAGGTTTGGTCCTCTGCATATAGGCTATGCATTTTACCAGCTCAAAAAGAAGGACACATTTCTTCAGAAGAACCTCTCACTGAAAGCCAGTTTCAGTCAGTAAAAGATTTAAACTTCTGGATAATTCTGAACCTGTAGTAGAAGTGAAGTCCCTGTCCAATTCCACCTGAAATGCTTAAAACTGGGTTTATCTTTAGCAGTTCCAGCAGAATGTAAATTGGTACCTACCACTAAGTTCAGCCAGATGAATTAAAGTTATTAATGCAAGCATATTATTGATAAACTGAATGCTTGTTTTTTCCCTCCCAAACTCAATCATTTAAGGAGATACAATTCAGTTCCCAGCAAGCAACCCCTTCTTGCTTCCCTTCAAAGGACATTAGCATTAGATATACTATTGCCAAAAGAGTCTGCTGCTTTGCATAGTTCTCTTAGGCAGTTCCCTGAAACAGGCAGAATAAAATTTCAGGAAGAGATTTCTTTGGAATTGCTTCTCACTGCAAGATGAGCATCTCAGTTTGGAAAAGCACAAAGGAATGAACGTGGTTTGTCTGGATGCTCCTGTGGGTCTGCTGGAGCAGCGAGAGGAGCGTTGTGCCCTCCCTCTCTGCTCGCTGCAAGCCATGACATGTTGCAGTGTTTTATCCAGCCAGAATCTGTGTGTGTAATACACCTAACTTCCATTGCTGTGCCTCCAAGACTCATGATTGCATTGTTTACAGTTGCTTTTGTTTGTCATTTCAAAGTTATGATTTTTCTGTTCTCTTCCCCTTTTAGAGGGTCCTTCCACGCATTTCCTTTTCAGACAGTCTAGCTGAATTCAGTGACGAATTAAACTATATAATATAGCCTTGTTGTAATCAGAACAAAATGAAGATGATCTGATGGGATAAATCACTGCAGGTTAATAGCTTTTTTAAAATCAATCTTCCTTACAAAGGAAAAGGGTAAATGGCTTAGTGGATGAAGCCTTGGCCTCTCACCTTTGTGACCATAGTTCAAGTCTAAACTGTTTGGGGCCCGAGTTACAAGCTTTATTGAGCTGAGATCAGTCTCTAGTGGGCAGGAGTTTGCATTACAAGATTCATGCATGTAATTTTCCATGCAGGCAACAGCAGCACGTGAGGCTAATGCAGTCTCACCCATCGTTTCCCAAAGCAGTCAGAGCCACAGAGCCAAGTCAGTGCCACTCCAGGCAGACAGAGAAAGTTCCAGCCTGAAGCTCCCGCACTGTGTCCATGCCCTCAGTTAATTAAAGACACCGGCTCTTAGAGCAGCCTATAGCCTTTTGTCAACAATAAATATAATGCTATCCATGTCATAAGGACATATGAAAGATGAGGGGTTTTTTTGCCCATAATAATTAACAGATTACTAGAGAGCTTTAATAATTGTAATTGATGATTTTTCATATCAAGTTCAGGCAAAGAAATAATTTATCTCAGCTGTTATTCAGGAGGAAGGCAAAATTCCACGGAATAAAATAATTGAAGTGTCAATTAGGAAGTTTAAGCAAAAGTGGGGGAAATTAAAAAAAAATCCCAACATTTCTAGCATAATTTATTAGCATGTTAATCAAGTTTTAATCAGATATTAGTCTGATAATTTATGTATTCCCATCACTCATGCACATGAAATGATTATTAAATAAGCGTCTTTATGATTTAGTTTTAATAATACGTTTTAATAGACAAGCACACTGCATTTTGGGTAACAAAATGAGCAACCCAAACTGTCTACTGAATAAACATACAAGGCACACACGCAAAACAGAGCTTTCAGATAAGGAAACTGTTGTAAGCACGATTTTTATAAGCAAAGATATGTTCCCTCGGGACCCAACTAAAAGCAGAATTTCTTAATCTTATGGGGAAATTTATTTTCTAAGCCAAAACAATATAGGAAAAACCTGTTATCTGAATGTAGAAGGAAAGTGTTTTGGTTTACCTGTTTACCTGGCCTTTTGCAGCAAGACACACAGAGCCTTGTGTGAAAGTATTTAGCTGTGTATGTCTGTATTGTGAATGTATGTGCATAAGTCTACAATCAAATACGTGAAGTGTGTATTTTTGCTAGTAAAGATCCTACATATGCTTGTGGCAATGTAAATTACTATGTAAATATAATTTGAAAAGAATATGCATGTTAAGACACAGCAAATGTGTATGTATAGATGTGCATGCATTCATGATGCTGCTAGACCAGTTCCAGTGATTTTTAAAGATTATTGCTTAATATTAATTTAAAACACCTGCAAGTCCCTTTGTTTTGATCAAAGCACTTTTTCTCCCCCGAGACTGATGGATGGCTTGGTAATTTGTGAGGTAATATGTGAAAGGTCACGAGTTAATATGTCCTAGGGAACTTGCTCTTCCTCTTGCCTTCATTTTCCAAATGGGCGAAGGGAATAGCCGCGTCTCCCAGTGCGTGGAATGCTTTTTCCTATGTGCATTAAGTGCACGTGTTCATATTTATGCTTGTGTTTATGTGTGGGTATCTGTATGTGCATGCACACAGACAAACACATGAAGTCACCTTTAAGATAGATTCGTACAATACTTCTTTTTGTGCCACACTGCCTATCGCTGTCTGAATCAAGTATTATTATTATCCTTTTTTTAAATTAAACTACCCACAAAACATGCATTTACTTTCAGCTATAGAAAATGCTAATAATGCTTTTAGAATGGTCTTTAAAAAGTCTAATTATATCATTTAAAAACCGAGAGACCAAAGGGCAAGCTAAATTCTCCTAACATAAATCAGACTTTTTTATTTCAATGACTTTAAAAACCTCAAATGCAGTAATTTTAATAGCAATGAAAGAATGAATAAGTCATAACTCCGCCTGATCACATAACTGTCTATAACTGTTATTAAATGCTCCAAAATAAGTGAACTCATTATGTTTCTGCACTGCTTTTAGCTAATCTAAGATTCTGCTCACTTAATCATGCAGAAAAGGCTTTAGCACAGTTTTAGACCCTCAGCAAGGTCACTTCAATGCCTTTTTTTCCTGCTCTGCACTGATCATTTAAGAACAGCACTTTGACCCGAAACTGATGATCTCTCATATAAGCTCGAATGCTTAACCCCAGAAGGGCTCTGTTTCAGCCGTACATTTGCACAGCCTATTGTCATATTTGCTGCAAACGAGGCCTGGCAAACTGAGCCCTTTCAGGAGAGGAGGAAATGCCAATCAGAATTTGTAGATGGCGTGTGCAAGATGAAAGGACATTTTATGATACCTTCAGAGACCGAAGGAGCGATTTTTAAAACACATGATCCCGCTATGAACTCTTTAATGAGTTCTAATTGGCTTTAAAGGTATGGCAGTTAAATGCTGTTTTTACTATATGTTTCTGTCAGGCAATATATAAATCTTACATGCAGAATTTACTTAGCAATATAATTCATTTAGGCATGATGAATGAAGCCTATTTAGGCAACACTCGCATACGGTAAAACTGTGAACGCATCCAAAAACCGGGGGATCTTTTATGGAACTAACATTCTGCCTCCTTTTCGTCGCGGTGTCTGTGCTGTAGAGCAAAGTGCTTTTTAATGTCAGTAAAGCATCTTCAGAAATCACTCGTAGGGACCAAGTCCTGCACCACTGAAGCTAATGGAAAAACTCTTTTATTGATTCAGTGGCAGCAGGCTTGGGCTTGGAATCGCAAATGAAGGCTGTAATTTTCAAATGCTCGTGCACATGCTGAACTTTACTCATCTGGTTTGTCCTACTGATATCAACAGGATGACTTCACCTGGGTGAAGTTAAGGAAAGCTCAATCCTGCAGGCGTTTATTTCCTGAGATGCTCTTTCCTTTCTCCCCTCATCTGTGCACACGGTCAGAGGGAGGCTCAGTGCAGCTTTAGCATAATATGCAGAGCCGTTATCGGGTCTCTTATAAAGGTAATCCTCATCTCTGTGCACCTCTATTTTCTCTGCACACGAGGAACAAAGCATGTTCTTTGCAGTGACAGAAGACTGTTTCAAAAATACTGTCTCTGTGTATTTTTTGATGATTGAAAGAGAGATTATTTGCATTTGACATGGATGAGAAATCATTCTATCTCACATATACTTCCTTCTTTTGGGGATTTAGTGAGGCAAAAGCAAGATTTGGTATTATTATGTTTAATTATAAAGAAGAATAAAAGTAGAAGAAGAAAAATCCAAGGAAGGCCATTCCGCCAGCTCTACATTGCCCAGGGTATCTTTTTCCAGCTGTCCTGGAAAGCTATAGTTACGCTCGTGTGCTGTGGAGAGCCAAGCACTGGTCCCTTATGCTTCCCCGTGAAATGAAATTATCTTCTCCTCCACAGAAATAAAATATACTTTGCAACTGTATAATTTCTGGCTATTCAGTGCTGCCTGGGGTTAGAGTCATAAAATCCAGATCGTACCATTACGGTCCATCCCCAGAGAAAGCGTTGGAGGGAAGAAACCATTTCCGCCTCCCTGCCACGGGAGCAAAATACAAGGGCATTCGTACTTCCTGCTAGTGCATTCGCTCCTCAGACGACTTGAGGGGTGGCAAGGACAAATAAAGTTGTGTCATCTCTACCTCGGACTGTAGGGGGGCAGCTGCCTTTGCAAAGCAGGTGAGCTTTTTGGATATATGAATAGCTAGTTTTACGTGTGCTGCTGTAAATCTTAGGACTATCGCTGTTTCTCTGGGCCCTGCACTCGTCATGTCTGTTTGGGAGCTGCAGCTGATTGTTCGGAGGAGGTGCACAGTGTTAAACCATAAATTCTTCAAGTCAGAGACTATTAAATGTTTTTGCCATACCTAAGCACAACCAGTCCCTGGCCTACAGGCACTACTGCGATGCACTTAATGTAAAGGCAGTGTAGTAATTCCTAATGACACATCCTGGCTCTGGATGTTCTTGAAAAACTTGGAGATCCTAAGGTGAAAAATGCATTAGGAGTGCAGAGTGTTACATTAAAATTGGAATATATATTTCTTGTCAAAAATCTTATTTGGGCCCATGATAATGACTGTTGGTCAGTTTTCTGGGAAGACCAACAAGAAAATTACATTCTGAATGTTACACAGTGGAGTAGCACGTTCAGGATAAAAATAATAAATAGCAGAACAATCCTTCAGTTGGACATTGGAGAAAAAAATAATGCTATATTTTAATATTGTTTGCTTGAGGACAATTAATATTTAATTAAAATGTAAATTTTGGTTCACTTGTTGTTTAGACAAATGATTGAGACTTGAATCAGTGCTCCTTTTCTCATTTCAGATAAGAAAATGTACAAATACAGGTTTGAAGGAGACAAGCTCAAATATGCCTCAGGAATAGGAAGGAATTTACCCAGTTCCCCCTGGAGAAGTGTTGTAGTCAGAATCACATTTTTATGTGTCTATTCTCATATCCATTCAGGAACTTCAGAAAAAGTAGCTGCTGAGTTGCATAAGCACAGATTTGTAGGACCCTTTAGAATTGTTACTCCCTGTCCTGAATTCTGTCTGTAAAATCAGGCCACTGAAGCACTTAAACAAGTCAGATTCATACTACCTTGTTCCAAGCATGATAAATTAATGTGACACCATGGTACTGCCACTGGGCAGTGCCACAGAATCACTGCTGCGAGGAGAATCTCTTCTATTTTTCTGAGTCTATGCTCTCATCTACACAGGCTAGTGTTTGCCTGTGAAAACAAAATCCAGCTGCTTACCAGCAAGAAAAGTCACATCTGACTGAATAAATAAAAACCGAATCTAACTACTAGAATGGCAAATAATGAGATTTTCTACAGACAAGCACAAAACAAAATCCCATTCTAAGCTCTTCTGGGTGTGCACAGTATCTATCTCTATCCAGATCACAACTGCATAAATATCATCCACATTCTTAACTCACCAAATCCTAAATTCTGATGATGTTGTGTTTGGGTGAGTGGCTGGCTGTGGATGTCACTGTGTGCAGGAGGAGGAATTCCGCATTCCACCTCCGTATTTTGCTGCTTGATTCCATCTGAGATTTAGGAAAGGTTTTAGGGTCAACACAGGAGCCATTTTACAAGCAAAATTACCAAATTCAGGTATCTATGATATAGGAGGGCATGACGTTATTTATGCATATTTAGATAAGGGTTGTGTATTAGCAATCATGTTTATAACTTCAGTGTTTAGCACATTTTAGCATGAGTTATTATATGTATAAAATACTATTAAGTTATGTTAGAATATTTCATAAATATCTCCCCTTCATGAACAAATTTGCAAGTACCCAGGCTGAATAGTTAATCAATGCATGGATGTGAGGCACGAATCTGTGCTTATTAAAGTTAGCCAGAGTTTTCCTAGTGACTTCGTCAGAAAAAAGATCAGACTCTGAAGCAGTAAATGACAGGCGCTACACACAGCAAAATAATGCTTTTTTTTTCTTTTCTTTTATATTTTTTTAAGAATTGACTAGCTGTAAAACTGAAACTGGTTATAGTAAAAACATCATGAAGTAAAAGTATCCAGCCATTCAAAATTCTTGCAGTTAACCTGACTTGTAACTTTTTCCTACTCGTTTCATTCCTAGCATTGGAGCAGCCAAACTGAACAGATTACTGGTAGTAGTTTGGGACATGGGCTATAAAGGGGTTTTAGCTGGTATTTTCCAAAATCATTTTTCAGCAGCATTGCTTTTACATTTGAACCTAAATGTTGTTCATACTCTGCTGGAGCACAGAGAGTTACAGTTTGAAGGCTTGATTTGAAACAATCAGTCTTACTGAGGATGCAAATCTGTGAAAATTTTAATTTGTATAAAACACATTAGTTTCACATTTGCCAGCAACATAGAACACAGACATCAATGTTTGTAAATATTTCAAATGAGTGAGGACGCATTTATAAGTGAATTTTGTTGCTTTACGGGTTTTCTGTGGGAATCACTAACACTGGATTAAATGGACATTTTTACTCTATTTCATGTTTTGTTTTCAGATGACACCGAAAACATTGCTCAGGAACTCTAATCCTAGCATAAGAAGGTACAAACATTTCAGAGCCCTTAGGAAGCAACAGAATTAAATTATTGTTCATGCTTATAATATTAAATAATACAATGCAATGTGGTACAGTACTGCAGTAGAAGTAATTTGGCTCTTCCTTCTACTAGATGTGGATAGCTATCAAGTTACAGAGGAGCCCAAATGAAAAGGACAGTAAACTTAGGTGAGGTGGGAATGGGCAAGGATGCATGGAGCCCAATTTACTGACTGGATTTGCAAGCAAGCAGAGCTCTACCCAAGGAAACAGGCAAAGGTGGATGGAAATACATGGAAGCACTCAAAGTAGAAAGGAATAGGGAGACGTGGCTTCCTTTCCAAGGCCATAAATGCTGTTTAAAATTTCTACAATACATAGTGTAAATGTATTTGAGAAGTCAGTCAAAGAGGACAGAACAAGAGAGGACAAAAGGCTTTTAGTAATACCTGAAAGGCTGCTAGATGCAGGTTCTTGCAGCTTCAGTCAAGGAGAGTTAAATTTTAAGAGGAATTTGGAAGGACAGGACGTTAATCTTTGTGCTTTCAATTTAAAAAAAAAAAAAAAAAGGTATCTATAAATGCAAATAAAAAATGTGTTTCCTGGTAGACAGCAACTTTTTGGTGACTTGCTACTAATTAAGCTAATTTTGTCTCGACCTTGGATTAATCAATCAACATTCGTGTCTTTAATGCCCATATTTCTTTTTAAGTAATACAGAAGCACACTAGTGTATATTGAAGGAGCATTACATTTTACTTTGTCAGAGAATGTGAAACATTTTTTCCAAAACCTGAAAAGAGAAGAAATGTTTCTAGATCAATAATTCTTCTCAAACATCTGCTTATATATTGACCTCCCTCATGAGGGTCTCAATTTCCACCCTTTTGAATGGGCCCTTCCTCTGCAGGGAGCCCTTCTCCAGTAGGGCTTGGTCTCCTTTCAATAACAGCCCACTCTTAGAAGAGATTCCTGTCTCTCTTCATGCTGTCAGGAGTCAAGAGTCAAAGGATTAGGAAGTTCCCTTTTAGACAAGATGCCCTCGTACTTAGAATCAAGTTTGCATTGTCCAGACAATAGAAAACTGCTAAAAAGTTGGCTTAGCATCACCCAAAGATATATTTAAGTAGGCTTTTTTCTGGGCTTCTGTGTTATCCCACTGCCCAACTGACACTATAAGCAGCATAATTCAGATGATCTTATGTCATCTTTGCGTTTTCTGTGCTTAACATGTGGCTTTTCCTATTCTAATATTAAATGCTATTTACAGTTCTGCTTCTGCTCCTGTGGGAGAAAATATAAGTCAATTCTGCCCTTGAAACAACAAGTAGTTCTTTCATAGTGATGGTGGTTGTGGCCCTGGGATGCAGAGGATAAATATTTAGATAGCATAGAGATAGGAGAGGATTTTTCCCTTACACTTGGAAAAAAGAAAGGAAGTAGAATAAGCTTTTCTGCTCCTCAAGTCAGTCTTGAATATCACCAAATATCATCAGCGCAGTTGGAAGGAAAAAAAAAGAATGATTAATCCAAGCTTCCTTCAGAAGAGGATGTGAAATCCATAACTTTCTAGAATTCAGGGTCAGCATTAGAGAAAAGGGAGGCTAAAGAGATTTCCATGTTTAGTTTAAAACCATAGTGCATTTTCTAGCTTCTAGTTCTGTATTTGGATAAAGCAAAAGTTATTTAATACTTGCTACCACAAGACTGTGGAGAAACCAAAAATTAGACCTAGAAGTTTATATGGGATCTGTGAAGACTTACTGACTCAAAATTCATTTCCTCAGTTTTGAGGCTTTCTAAAGATCTTTAGTGAAATCTCTGTATCACATCGGAGACTGTGGTAATTTCTCTTTGCTGGTTAAGTGACTGGTCCTGTACAGACCATGATGATTTTTCAGACTTGGGTTTGTCCATGTACTGGTGTTGCACAGAAAATGATATTATTAAAGTTTAGTTTATCCATCAGTGGAGGAGAGTTCCACAGAGCGAGAATGCTGTTAGTCACCAAGTCCTGAGGGGAAGGGGGAGGGTTTCCCTACCACACCATTATTAAGCTAACCATAAATTCTAAATATATTTCAATCTTCACTGATAATAAGAATTTGTTGCACTTGAAGAATTCTGTATGATTCATTCATGATTCTCACCATCTCCCCACCCCTGAGTCCTCAAATCTCTTAGTGATTCAAGAGAGAATAGTTTAGAGTCCTCTCTCCCACCTATTCTTATCTTTGCTTTCCTATTTGGAAGTCCAAGAATGGCCATTTATTGCAGTAAAATTGCAATTTAGGGATTTTTAATAATATCGCTAGGCTTTGATATGAATCTAGTTTGAATGGTTCTTCCTCCAGTGGTCACTGAAAAGTTGCAAGGAATGTATACTCATCTTCCAAGGGCCTGACTCATCCTGTAGAATATTTTTATTTACTTCAGTTCTTGTGATAGATCTACTTATTTGGATCCAGGACAACCAGGATCACAATTTCTTCTTTCCTTAGAACTAGCAACCTGTCTATGTCCGTGTCAAGAAAGGTCATGCTGGTTATCACTGCAAGTTAAAAGATGGTAAAAAGATGAGTCTATTTTACAATAGACAAATTGTGGATTTTAAACCAGGGTTTTTTTTTTGTTTTGTTTTGTTTTGTTTTGTTTTAAGTAGAATTGTGAGAGGAAGTGACCATCAGGACCAAAGATGCTAGCTCAAGAAACATTTTTCTCATGTGAACTGGGCTTTCAAAGGAAAGGGAATATCGCAAAATTCTCATCGTTATTTCCCTTTCCTTATTCCTAACAGACTTTAGAAGGAATTTTTTTTGGTCAGAGATATGTGACAAAAATCATCCACAAGGTGGTTGGTGTTTCAGTTGTTAGGAACTTATTGTTTTCTCTGCCCATTTTGGTAGACACTAATTGTTTCCTCTATCCACCTGTGTTATATAACCTGTAAATCCCTCATTTTTAGAAACTATGTGGAATTCAAAACTCTCTATTTTTCTTCCCCTCCCCACCCTTTCCCTTAAAAAGGAGAGAGGTGAGCAAAGAAACAAGTGTCCCCTGCTTGTTAAATTCATTCGTGCTGCTAGGCTTGGCTGGCCTTTCAGAAATAATATCTTAATGTACATATGTTTTTAAACAATGAATTGCCTATCTTAATAATATCACTAACTCCATTTGTTCTTAGGAATATATAGTTAACAAATATTAAAGTAATAGAAAATGGAATTAAAAGCAAGGTGTCAGGAGTACAATTCATTTTTAGCTTAAGGATATCTTGTTTTTGTTATGCTTTCTACTTCTGCCTCCCATCCCCAAAGCAGCCGAATTGTCAAGTCTGTTTGAGAGCGGTATAAATAGTCCCTTTGTGAGAGACAAATGATCTGTTTGTTAATTTTGAAATTTCCCAGGAATTAAGTGATTCATGGGTGCACAAGTGCATCTGCTGTGAAGATCAGTCAGTCTTCTCATATGAAATATACTGTAGTTGGCTGTAGTGTTTAATCATTGTTCCTGTTTTCCAAGAATATCAATAAAATGTGTCAGAATGTTTAAATAAAAACACCCAGAACCAAATCATCACTGGAATTGCATTTAAAAAGACGACAATTTACATATATGCTGGTCATAGTAACAATCTACTCAAACTGGATGGCAATGGCTATCAAGCTGGAGTGTTTACAAACCCCTTGGATACTTGAACATTCACACTCTTTCTACCTGCCACAGCAAATTTGAACCAGATCTTCCAGCTGCTCTCAGATCCAAAAACAAGAGCATCTACTAGTAACTGTTGGCAATATATGCCTATTTTTTCAGTGTAGCTGATTGATACAGTAGAAAAGGAAGGTTTGCAGAATGGCAGAGGTGCTGATGCTTTGCCAAACCTGGTGGGATCTGAGGGTCTTCAGAGGCAAGCTGAATATCAGAAATGGAAAAAACTCCTCCCTTGCTTATGGTAACAAAACCTCCAAGAGTGGATGGTGTGCATGTTCATCTTTAGACATACAATTATATAATGGGCATCAGTGATGAGTAACAGCTTGTTTTTTCATGTAGTAGATGTAATGTAGTAAAAGGATTTTAAATATTTTGTTCTGAACCACCGGCTTCACCTCGGCTACTTCACATTTAATGCAGCCATTTTGATTAGGCAGCATTTTATACCTACTTCAAGTAGTCATTATACTGGCTTAAAGAATAACATCTAAATTAGATCCACGACTATTTTTGTGTAGTCACAAGATTGGAATAGTATATCTGCATGTATTAATAGCAGGCAAGTTTTCCCATAATTGTGTGAGGTCTTGATAGACTCCTCATTCTTGACCACAACGAATTTATGACTTCAGTAATCTTGCACACACACCAACAGTTTTGCTACTTTTGACAGATATCAGCAGAATCTTTTGCTTTTGGCAAACTATCATTTAATGAAACATTGGGAAATGTACTATAACATTCATCTAAATGAATCTCTCATGCCTAAATGGGTAATATTGAAACACAAATATTTTTGTGTTTGGGAGAGTTTCCCTTGAGACAGGCATAAAATGGAAGCTGTGTGAGTAATGAGTGACAGTTTCTTAAAGGTTAATATTTTCTTTAATCTATTTCCATAACAGGAGAAGAGAAGAAAATACTGTGCTAAGCATAAGGTGTGCTTTTGGGATTAGAGAAACAATCTCTGCCAGTATGTATATCTCAGACCACTGGGAACAATACACACATCACAAACACATTTTTATTTTATTTAATCAAATATAGAAGTGCCTTAAATATTTTTTATGTTATTAAAAGGATTGAGGGTTCCTTAGATTTTTCTCTCTTTTTTTCCCCCTCTTTTTTTTAAATAAAACTGCCCTTAATGCTGGACTAGACTCTGTGATTGTCATGTAAGGTAATGAAACCATTAAATGCACAGTATTAAGAAGAGACGAGATGCAATTAGCCAAGAAATTACTCTGATCTCAGTGACATTTTCAAAAAATCATAATACAATATACATTGCAGGACATGATTGACAGTCTAATCCAGTTTTGATGGAACGTAGTCCACATACTGAGAGTAAAGCAGTACATGGCCAGATAAAGCTCACAGCTGTGAATCCCTGATATGTCCTTACAGTCTTGTCACCCAGGAAATTCCTCAGGTTTAAAAGATGATGAAAGTATCGACCATTAATGACAGGATCATCTCCTACTCTGAAATAAAATGTACTAATCCCTTTTGCTAGGTCTATGAATTTCTAATATAAATTATATAAACTGTAGTAATTCATCTCTGTTAGCACAGTTGTGTTTGGAAATTGTACAGCAGTCTTTGCCCTATTTGAAATGCTAGATGAAAGCAAGACATGTTCGTTTAAGCTGCAGCATAAAGTAATTTAACACAGGGGACAGAATAACTTCTGGATAATGAGCGCGAGATATGTAAAAGAAGGAAGTTCTGAAGTTCTAAAGTGGCCTGATGGATTTATGCCTGATCTTAGAAAGAGGCCAAAAATGTAAATATAGGAAGTATGGTTAAATGCAGGTGCTTTGTTAGACATTTGTAAGATGATTTAATGATGGAGTCATATAGAATACATGTTCTGACTTCAAAGAGACACACAATGGTCATTTATGTCTTACAAATAATTTGGACAGTAACCTATCCATCATTCCAAAATACAGCAATGTGGATCATACTGGATTATGCGGCAAGAAATAATAACAGTTAAAAATGAATTTGAAGTGACATTAAAAACATATTTTAAATTCTGTAATCCGTTTTTGATACTACATAGGCTGCACATATCTATCAAGCTGGACTTGCAGCCTTATACTCATCTGTCTGACACCTGCAGCCTTCCATTCACCAGCACTCATGGGCGATGTCTGTTGGCCTTCTGAAGGACACCCACCGCATCTGCAAACAATGCAAAAGAGCTCGCAAATAGTCTGCACACGTATAATGACAACATAAAACACACAAGGTTGTTAAAAGAAGTATCTGGGAGGTACAGATGTAAAATACATGCACTCAGAAAAGCATATGTTCCAGCTGTATGTATTTTGTTGGTACCTAGCAGTTTATACTAGTGGTAATAGTAGATACAGCACAGAGAGAGAATATTGCTAATACCTAGGATTTGCATTTTCAAAAACTATATTTTTGTAAAGGATTCTGTGTTTGATAGTGCTGCCATATTCTGAATCTGGCCAGTAGAAGTCTCCACTGGAAATCATGGTATTGCGTAGGCACACAAAGCAAGGCCTAATGTTAGGCAGTGCTCTGCGAACACTTTCAGAAGCAGAACAAGGGAGAGTCAATTCTTTTATGTCTGACTAGCATTGCTTTTGCCGGTTATGGTCAAAATCACTAGAGTAAGATCAAAAGCTAACAGTATACCTAAGTTCCCCCAACTTGTGGGATTAAAGATATCCCACAGGTATGATAGGTTACGACTGATGCAAACTCCTCAGACTTCAGCAGGTTCCAGCAAAGCTCAAAAGATGAGCTAAACCACAACTGATGGGATGTCACTCTGCAATCACCTCAAAGAAGGAAAGAAAAACAGCAAGAGGTCTATTTTGTATTAGTCAATGTTCAAATATGAATTTGATAGCTAATGTCAGACTAAAAATAAAAGTCAACTTTGAACATCTACCCTAGAATGCAAGGAGGTGGGCAATGGATCATGCCACTTTATGACTCAGACTTAAAGAAATACTACATTGCCTTCATGAGGACTTGATTTGTCCAATGTGGGTGGTACTAGAGATTAATCCAGCTGGTTAACTTTTATTGTTTGAAAGCACCCTATCTATGCACATATCAAAATATCTATGAAGATATTTTTCGTGATCTGATCCAACAAGGTATTGAGCATTTGTAAATACCACCGACTTAAGTCAGAATTAGAAAGTCCATAATGCAGCATTTAGCGACAAGATTTTATTGCAGTGCTGCACAATGCAGTTGAAATTACTATTATAACTAACAAATCACGATGCTGATAAGGAAATTTGAGAAAAGAATGTTTCATTAATTAACGGCTTGAATCTGTCAGTGTGAGAAGCACCTTCATTTTCAGTAAATTTGGTAAGAATTGAGGGCTCTTGGTGACTCTCAAAAGGAGTTTTGCACCCTGCAGCACGAGATCCTGAGCCAGAAACGTTGTAAGAAGTTAGAAAAATTTATTATAAAACAGGGCTGCTTCTACTGCTGTACAATGTCTTTCATAAGCCTTCCATGAATTATTTCTTAAAATTCAGTGATGCCTCCTCAGGGAAGATTTTTCCATTCCTGTTCTCAGTCAGATACTGCGCAATCTTTACTCACTGTTATAAATTAGCTTTGAATGTATCTTGCCTACACAGTTTCATGTCAGTAGGTTCTGTTTCACCTTTTTTTAATGAACTAGAATTGAAGTATATTTCATTCAAAATCAGGAAAAAATAAAAGAACCCCTCTTTGTCAAGGGCTATTTTGTTCTTATAGGAAGAGTTTTCCCAAGTAAAGAGGCAGGGGAATGAAAAAGATTGGTTTGTGGGTTTGTATGCTAAGTATTTTTATATTCAACAACAGAACAGTTGCATTCTTTGTAAGTGTGTCTTTATTTGAGGTAACTGAACATTATTGGCCCAAATTGTTTGAAATTGTTTTTGATTATCTGTGCTCTAATCTGTAGATGAACAGATACTCAGAACTGCCTTTTCCTCCTCCCATGTGCACAATATGATCATGGTTTTTATTTTTATTATTACTTAGGGAATATAATAAAAGAAGATGGCTTCAATTTTAACTGTTTTAAAAGTAAACAAATATGTTGAGCTTTTTAAAAATAACAGATACGTTGACATTTTTGGATTTCTTTCTGGCTTTCAGTACTTGGCCATTTATATTCAATTTTTAGGCAATCAGCTTCAATTTTGGCATATCAATTTATTAGAGAATTCTAATATTAGAGAATATTAGAACTATTCAAATTTTGCTGTTCATGTTATTCTGAGTTTCCTTTGATTCTTAATATATATCAAATTGTATGTCTGAATTCCAGTCCTATTTTTTTAACTGTGACAGCATACACTGATGGCTAAGTGATCACTTAGAATAATGGAATGTTATTTTGCTTGCTTAATTCCAGCACCAACTGTGCTAGATATATTTTTATATTTTTCTTTTTTACAAAAAAAAATGAATATTACCATGACCTGTCCGTACTTTTGCAGCAAAATCACAATAACAAAGCAATCATTTGTTAATATTTTTAAAAGATCTAAATTTCCAGCATCAAAAGTTGTATTATGAGGAAGATAATAGCTGCTAATATGTGGAATAATTTAATTTGCCATAAGGTTAAGTGTACTCCCTATAGCAGGAGAAATGCTCCTTGCATTTCATTCAGAAGGCACTGCACAATGTTTCTGCTTTACACAAGCCCCTAAGTAACAACTACAAATATTATTCATTATTGTGCTTATGAAAAAAAAAAAAAGAAAAAAAGGCACTGAGGTTAATGTATTCTGAACTGCCAAGGATAGCAGATCTATTACTATACAAACTTGTTGATGTTACTTTCGAGGAGGGAGAAAAACTAGTGATGGTTTCTAGTCAACACTAGCTAATAATAGTGCACACTTCTATAGCGCTTTGCATTTTCAAAGCTCAGAGTAATCATATGAAAAGCATCAGACAAATATGAAAGGAATAAATCACTCGCAGTCTGAAAGGATTCTGTGTGTTTGCACAATTAAAAGAAGGCGGTGGAAGACCTGAATGCTGTTTCTAGAGCATCTCTGTGTATTGGGAAAACCTTTTTTACTTAAAGGAAATGTTAAATATTTTTCAAAATTTGCAATTGCTTTCTGACAGGTTTGTTATAGTTAATTAATTACTTTCGTTTTGCCTAAGTTGTATGCTTGCAGATGAATAGTGCATGATAACAAGGCGAGGCTGTGTGAGGAAGACCTTTGATAGTCTATACAGTGTGCTGCCTCATTACAGAACTAGCTATCTGCAGGAAGCCTGACATTGAAAGGTACCGCACGTCCCATAACGCCCTCCCTTAACTGTGATGATTGTAGCTTCTTCCTAAAAGTGATGATTAGGAGAGAGAAAAGCAAAACTGAATGCTGTATGAATATTTCATGTAAATGTAAGCAGGCACTTACTGGACGTAGACCTTGATTGATGCTAGAGTGCCTCTAAATGCCTTGACATTGAAGGGTTTAGACTCCCCTTTCTGAAATGACTGCCTCAAGAGCTGCAGTTAATAGTGGAATATAGCTGTATTTAGCTGAAGAGCTCTTTATTACTGGCTGATATTAAACAAGACCATGGGCCTTAGGTTTGAGTAAGTGAATCTAGATAAAAGAGGGGGCATCTAAATGAGATAAGATAGTTCGGCTTCCTTCTACTTCTTCCCTTCCCTTCTCAAGCTCCGTTGTTTGTCTCGCTCCTAAGCTCCTTCCTATGCTGAGGTGAATCAGCAAAGCGCAAGAGGTCTCAGCCCCAAATTGTTTTATAATGTTTGTATTCTGAAAAAAAAAAGCAGGAAAGTAAATATTTTTAAAAGGAGGCAAATGTTTTAAATGGATACTAAAATTAATGCAATCATGCAGAGAGCAAAAAAATAGATCTTTAATATCTTTCCTAATAACAATTTCAGACCACTATTGAAACACTGATCAGAGAGAAAAAAAATGTATTCTTTCAGGGATTGATTTTTCTTTTGTTTTTGTGGGAGTACAAGTATTTCTATACATATGCTAAATAAGAACCTGATTCCCTCAAACTTCTTTTGAGCTGATCTCTTGAAAAGAGAGTGGCCTTTAATGCATAGCTTTAACTGGAACAGTAATGCATGCAAGTAATTTCGAAGCTGAAATCAGCGATATGAAGGAATCATCTTTCAAAATCAGTCACACGAAGGAATGATCTTTCCAAAGTTGACACTGAAATGTTTCATAGTGTGAATGAGGTTATGGCTATAATAGGTGTTTTCCTCATCTTATTAAAAGACAAATTACCCTTACTTCAAAAAAATTCAGCAGGCACTTCCATCAGAATTGTGGACCACTCTTTCCGAATGTTTTATTTTTTAAGCATGACATTATAAAGGCCATGTACTGAGCTCTGTTTCATGTAGGCAGAAATCTGATACGGTAGTGAAGGATTCCACACTAAGTCAGAAGAGGGTAGAACATACTCGCGTGCAAAGTGTGTTTGTCGTTGTTTGTACCTACTGAAATATTTTATTCTTTCTTGAAATACTTAAATAAGACTCCATATCAACTATTAATTTTTATTAATCAAAAGTCTAAAAACAAAACAGATAGGGTGAAAAGCTAAAAAAGAAGAGTTATACTTACCAGGAAAGAAGGAAGGCTAGAATAAGTATGAACCACCTGCTCTGCCAGTTGTGAGGAGTTTGGTGACGGACAATCCCATGTCTCTGAAGAAATAGCAACTTTTTCTCTGTATGGTGTGCCTGCAAAATTATAGCCTTGGGGATATCAGAAAGGCAAGTGAGGAGGCCATTTCTTTTTACTCCGTTCATCTGCAGTCCACTACACTTCATAAGGAGACAGGGGGACGACTTTCTCGTTCTCCACAGATGCACAGAAGATAGAACTGGGTTTCCCCAGGCAGCCGCAGGCTGTGTTCATAAAGCTCTGCTCTTCTGCAGGGCTCCAGTAGATGTTTCTTCAGGCTGCATGAGCTGAGGCAATTAAAATGCAGTTGCACATGAGTGCAACAAAAGCTCAGGCGAGTTTTCTGTGGAATTTTTCAAGCAAATTGGCAACAGGAGAAAAAAAGTGACTTATTTTTTATCATTACAGCATACTTTTTTAGTCCAGGCTCTCGTGCTCTGAGTCTTAGGCTGTGTAAGTTTGTTTAACCTGATTTCCACCAGGTTAAATTTAAAAAAGAAAAACAAAACAAACAAACAAAAAAGTATTTTACGTTGTCTTACTCATGAAATTCTGGATCAAAAAGTAAGCAAAAAAATTAAGGATGTTTCCAAGAAGGCAAGTGTGTTGCACCTGAATGCTTGGTGGTTATAGGATAATTGGCTTCATGTAATCAGAGGTTTATCTAATTGTGTCTGCTGCCTTCTCTATCACGTACATCAGATCTAAGTATGCTTTCTTGTGAAATAAATGGCCTTCATTCTGCTTCCTGCTGAGGTCAGCAGGGCTTTTGGCACAGATTGTAGCAGCAACTGGATTAGGCCTAGTGTATTTTCCAGTTTCACATATATTTGTTTTTTACTTTAAAAGTTGATACATCACATAAAGCATAATGTGAAGAGAAGCGAATGGTAACTGTAAGGGAAAATTATAGGAGCTGCCACTGCAACATGATTTCATTTTTTCCAATAATACATTAAAATTGCTGCTAACTCCGTGCGAGTTAATAAGGTCCTGAGCAGTTTCCAGCTGTGAATAGTCCTTATGTGCTCACTCATGCCCACAATTGATTTTGTCTGTTACTGAGCTGTCCTTCTATTTTAAGCACTCTAAGCCTGCTTGCACCCTTGTGCTCTTATAAAAATTTCATACAGCTATGAAGCTAAGACTGCACAGGTAGATCGGGGCCACTGACTGAACTAGCAGAACACGAGTGAGTAAAGCCACAGTCCTGACTGTCCTTAAAGCGTAATACAAAGTGCCAGCATTAGGCACTAGAGACAAAGAAAACAAGACCAGGAATGCAAAGCTGGGTAGAGAGGCATGAAGACAAGACAAAGTACTGAATATTGAATGCCTTTGTTATTAAAATTAATCACAGAATTAATCTTAACATTTTGTAGCAGTCATGCGTCTGAATTTAATAACTGTAAACTTGGACTCACATCTTGTGTGCTGGAGCTGACGCTTTAAATACCTATGGATGTGAAGTCACTCCACTACCTGCTGGAACTACAGAAGATTCAGACAAGAGCGGTAGAATTTTGATGCCACAGTTAGATATTTATGAAAAGAGATGCACTGAATTTTATCTCAGTATTATAGATCAATTTTCAGGACAGAGTTCCTAACAGTGTATTCATAGGCTGGATACAAAACCAATTTTATCTGCTTCAATGGTGTGTGAGCTGTATAAGGAAAGACATCCCTTTACTCTCTGATAGCTTATCTTCCCTGGTGACCATTTATGCGTGCTCTTGTAAATATACATATTTTACAGAAAAAGCTCTTTAAACTATCCTTTGAGATGACCTTGAAGTAGGAGCATTTGAATCTTCCAGGAAATTAGCAGCAAAGTCTGTTCTGGTGATGATTGGTGGGGTGGGAAGTGCCACTCAAAGCAGAAGTAATCATCAATGTAGCAAGCTATTTAGAAGTACAGGTCTATTACAAAGTCAGCTTTTTACAAGGAGATATACAAAAAGAATATAATTCCCACCCTTCCAGCCCTGGAAAATTCCTTAGTACCCAAGAAATCTTTGAAAAAAAAATGTTTTGCAATGTGGGGCTCCTTCTACTAAAACAGTATTAAAGGAGCATAACTGGACAAACACTATAACTGTGTTTATTTGTCCTGCTGGGTGCATGAACACTGAGTAAACTTAATCGACATGAAAGGAGAAAATAAAAGAGCTTTTCTAGGTAATACATTGAAAGATTAAAAACTCTTAACAGGACAAAATATGAATTTTTTTTACTATAGCTTCTTAACATGTTTTAGAGTGTAGCTTATTGCTTTTGCAGTCATTTCTGTTGTCTTCTTTCTACAATCTTTTCCTGCTCTTCCACCAATCCAGGCTTCTTCAAAACCTTGGAAGTCCACATAAGTGTATCCATACAGAGGGAATATCGATATCACCTCACATACATACCAGACCTGCCCAAATATTCTACCTTTAACTGTGCATAATCATGCCCACTCCATGCCCAAATTCCTTCACACAGATACAGGCACTATACAAATACTCGTCTCTATAAATATCTAAACATAAGCGCTTTTGTCCCTGACAACATGCATACTTTCCACGTGCACGTGCACATTTCTTAGAACACATATTCCTGTATTCCTCGCCAGCCCGCATCAAATGCCTCTATTTGCTTCTTCTCATGCTGTCTCTTCAAAGATGCCTATAAAAATTCTCTCATCACGTTATGCCTATAGCCTGTACTATACATAGCTATATACTCAATCTTGATACACAAGCACATACAGTCCTTGTAGCATTCATCACGTACATATGCAATCTCATGTAGTAGCAGCTTGGTTAACCATTAACTGGTGGTAAAATTTTATTTGGAAAACTTAGAAACACGCCTCTATAACTGTGATATAGCATGTGATTTTTTTTATGTTTCTGATGTCTCTCAAACTAACTATTGAACAATTTTGCAGATGTTTAGGAAAGAAAGAAGCAGGTTAGGTGACATGGTGATAACTGTTGCTGTTGCAAATTTTTTTCTTATTGTGCTTTTTACTAATTCCTAACATCAATTAACATAGTAGGAATCAAAGATAAGAAGTACTGATTCAGAGTACCAATGCAAAGTATTAACAAGTGACTTTGGAACAGATCTCCAGAGAGGAGTATAGAAATATTGCTCAGAGCTGCAGACTAGGGCAGAAGCCAAGAATAACAAGAAAGGCACAAGTATGTTAGCAACAAGCAGAAGTACAAGGAAAGGTCCACTACTGAATGGGACTGACAAGTGAGCTATAAGTGACACAGAAAAGACTGATATTCAGTGCCTTCTTTGCCTTGATCTTCATGGATAAAGTTAGCCCACAAGTCTCTCTGCCCATGAAGCAATTATAAAGCTGGCAGTGACCCCGCAATTGTCCTTGAGTGTCGAGTTAGGAGCTATCAATGCATTTTGGACCTACACAAGTTTATGAGACCTGATGTGATGCTTCTGAGAGTGCTGAGAGAGTTGGGTGTTATCATTGCAAAGTCACTGTCTTTCCTTTTGGAAATGTGATGGAGATTAGGGGAAGTTCTGGATGACTGCAAGAGGGCAAATACGACACCAATCTGCAAAAAGGCAAAAGAGATGATGGGAAACTCCAGGCTAGTAACCTTCCCTTCAGTCCCTGGGAAATTTATGAAACAGGGCCTCAAGAAGGTGGTTTCCAGGAAACTGAAAGACAAGAAGGTGATTGGGAAGAGCCAGCTTGTCCAACTTGATTACCTTCTGTGATGATGCAGCTTGCTCAGTGGATGAGGGAAGAGCTGTGTCTGTTCTCTGCCTTCAGTTTAGCAAGGCTTTTGACACAACCTCCCATAATTAATTTAGGAAATTGCACCATAAAATGTGTCCTACTTTATAAGGACTGCATGTATCGGTCAAGAAAGAAGGGTAGTAACGATGTAGGAGTAATCCATGTAGGAAAAAAGACAGTAAAATATACGGATTTGGCTCAGATATGCCATCAGTGACATATTACGTATGCATAAATAATTTGAAAAAAAGTGCATATGATTTATATTTAAATGCTGTGCTTTGTCACATTGTCCATGCATATAGAAAGTACAAACTGCAGTAGTCAGCAAAAAAAAAAGGGATCAGGGGAAGAACAATAACAAATTTTTGAATGATAACATATTTTTGTAGCTATTCTAGTTTACTTTTAACAAGAGAACTAGTTATTAATCTCCTGATAGTATTTTACTTCTTAATGAAAAAAACAGCAAGATGTTTAATCTAGAGCTGATGGGAGTCCATCAGATGTAAGTATTCTTTGGCTGGGAAGACTTCCTGTGCCCAGTAGATGGAAATAACAACAATCTTATAATAACCAGTCCAGTCATTGGAGAAGTAGGGGACTCAGGTGCAAGTTTTTGTGTCAAATCAGTCAGAGCAAGGAGTTCTACTTGTATGTGCTATCATCAATTACATTTACGGTTGTTTAACTCTGAAGTCATAAGATTCTAATTTTAGCTGTATGCTTCTAACTAAAACAGTTTCACATGAAAATAAATGATAGCCCCTACTTATGGGACAGGCAAACAGCAACCCTACTGTGAAAAGCGACACAAAGGAAGAAGGAAGTTAATCTGTGATGTCTGTGCTGCAGCTGCCTCTTATTCGGTTACAAATATTCATTTTTACTGATTATGCTTCTGCTTTCCAAAATATCTATTAAAACGCTCTTTCTCACTCTTATGCCATTTACATCCCTGTTTCTGTAGACTCCTGAAACGTAATCCTCACTTTGGCTACGTTGGTAAAATCTATTGACCTTCAATGAAGAAAGGATTTCTGCTCCATCAATTTCAACAGTTCTAAACTGGGCTCTATGAGCTTTCAAGAGTAGTTTTGATACTGATCTCAGACCGATTTTATGTTTTTTTGTGTTTTATGTTTTATGTTTTATGATTTTATGTTGTGTAAAATATGAGCAGAATTTGGATCAATCAACCTAACATGGTAACTTAAGGACTAAACTTGGGAGTAAAACCTAAACAAAGGTGAAATAATTAAACTGATATACCTTACAAATAAAACAATATTGCTTTTTGACATCTCCATTTTCAGATGGATATTTGTCATCAAATGATGACCTCTATCATTTGATTCTATCATGGTCTGCATCATGGTTCCTTTAACAAATATTCAGATATAGAGGCAAACCTGGCTTTGTTCAGTCATTAACAATTGCATGGATTATCATAGACCAACTGATTATTGCTGTGTCATATGGAAATTTGTTTTTAATCCAATGGCACCATATTGCTAATGACTGAAACATGTACCCACAGCATCTTTTCTAATAGCAGGGAAAAGCCACGGAATGGATTTTAATTAGCCAATGGAAAAAAAAGAATTATGTAGAACTCAAAATCCATTGTTCAAGTCCCATGCTAGCAAAGCTATATATGAGGTTTATACAGCTAACTGGACGTTAGGGACTCATGGCTGTGCTCCGAAATGTACTAACCATTAGATACAAAAATGTGAGAGATATGCTCTCTTAGAGGGTATCCATCCAGGTAGGGATATGATTATGATTATAATTATATCTGAGAAACACAAACAGAGGCCAAATTCTTACCCCAGAGTAAAGTTCAAAAGGACTGAAGGGATTTTTTTTGAGATAAAAGGACAGACTGCTGAATATGCCTACATCAATTTATATGAACATTTACTTAAATATCGTTGTGATGGTCTTAAAATCAGGTCCATTGTCTGCTAAAAACTACATGTAACAAAACAAGATATTGACTGATAAATGGTGCCAAATCCTTGGACATTCTAGACGGAGACTTTTATGTATTTTTATTTTTTATGTATTTTTATTTTTGTTAATAGTTTATAAGGACATTAATCAAGTATCCATGAAAGTGCCTTTTCTTGGCTGTGACGTGTTTTAGTCGCTAAAAAAATGGTGTCACAAATTCAGCACGTGTCTTCTTTCCTTGCTGATCCACAGCACTTTGAGTAATCTGACTACACAATGTAGAGCATAAAGAATCTGCTGTATGCAGCTCTGACCAGGAAAATGGCAAAATTTGATGGATGTGGGTGCAGATTTCCAAGGACATTGGAATTTCTCTTTTGAAGATCTAATGGAAAACAAGTGCTGAAATGAACAAAATGCAGCAAAGCTGCAACAGGAGCGGCATTTCATTACCTTTTTTTTCAATGAAATTTCTTTGCTTCTTAGGACAGTACCAAAGCACCCATTAAATGCATTGCAGTTAGGTTTAAGCACCTATTTTCACTTCTGATGGCTCAGAAACTCAAGCCCTAATATTCTTCTGCACACGCTATCAAAGGATCTCGCTGCATCTGTGTGGAAGATTTGCTCCAGATATCCCAAGCTGTCTGTCTGAGTTGAGGATTTGTTACATTTTCTAACCAATCATAATCCACAGTTCTGATAATCAAAACTGAGAAGTCTCTCCATACAACCTGCACTCCAGCTTAATTTCTGACATTGTTGTTGTTTTTTTTCCTTGCATACAATCTGAATTCCCCTTGCTGCAAATTCCAATTGTTGCTATTTGTCTTTCAGTACACATCTCTCAGAAGATTTTTACTCCTTCTCCATAACCTTCTGTTAGGTAGGAAAGACTGCAAAGAGAACCTTCCTTCTCATTTCCAAACTGAACACAAAGCAATTACCAATTTTCCCTCAGTTTCTCCTCATGTATCAGGTACACTAGCCCCATGCACATCCTGGTTGCTTTCTGCTGAAATGTCTCAAGAATCTCAATCTCTCTCTTATGCTGGAAAGGCATAAAGCAGGGCCATGTGCCCAGATGAACCCTCACAAGTGCTAGGTAGAGAGAAACAAGAATTTCCCTTGACTTTCTGGTTCCATTCTTGTTAATAAAGCCCTGTCAGTGACTAGTCTTATCATCTCACTGCTTGCTCATACTCACGTTGCTCTCTACCACAGCCCTCTGACTCAGACTGCCAGTCAATCTCAAAGCTGTGCTGTTGGATGGGATTATTCCTTCCCAGGTGCAGGATCTTGTATTTGGCTTTGCTGAACTTCCCTGTATCTCTGTTAGCCCATTCCTCCAGCTCTAGTTGCTCATAGAGCCCTTCAAAGCAGTGGCCACAGCTTCCAGAGTATCAAGTACCCCCTCCAATTTGGTGCTGCCATGAGCTCCATGATGGTGCACTGCGTCCCACTGGCCAGGTCACTGATGAAGTTGTTAGAGTCATCCTTTTTCTTCAAAATTCCAGAATTTCCTTGAATTAGAATAACACCAACCAGACATATAGACTTAATGCCTAGCATGGTGCTCACAGCAACTGCATTTCTACTCCTTCTACAAAATTTGATGCATACAATATTGTCTTTTTATGGTTTTGATATTTTATCTAATAAAGCATTGGAAAGGGATGCCATAGAAGCAGTACCTAATTTTTACAGATGTTCAGTCTTTTATATCCCTTTCGTAGACAAATCTGCCCCCTTACAAAAGAATTGTATCCAATATTTCCACCCAGGGTAGTCCTTTTAAACAAAACAGAGTCACACAGCTGCAGTCTTCAAATGCCAGTTTTAAAACCATCTGCTATAAACTGCATCTGCCTGTGTTTCAAGTGATAAATGCCCTTCATTTCTATGCTGATTTCTCTCACCTATTTCAAAAATACCATATAAACCTTGCAATCTCTGAAAGGCTTCCCATTCATTCCTATGCTAAACCAATAGAAACTAGTAGGTAATATCACCATGGGCAGCTAGTTTGGCATATTTACATAAAGAGAGATGGACGGGTTTTCTTTTCAGGGTTAATTTAAAAAAAGGGATCCAGAGGACTGACTTAGAGAACTTTGATATTAGTTTAATTTAAATTGTTGAAGGAAAAGAAAATAACTATACATTGAGACAGTTGTCTCAGCCAGATTGTTCCTTAAGGTAGAAATGACAATCTTGGATTGGCTGAATTCAATAAATCGGGTCACAGTTTGGCCTATTCGGTCTCTTGGGTAACAGTCTTGTTACCTAGAAGAAACAAAGACACTCTCTGGACAAAAAGCTTTTTCTGAAAGGAATGAGTGAACTATTTTGCCAGTGTTGCAATGCACTGTAATATAGAGCAAAAATCCATTTATGTGAAAAGGCCTCTTTTGGGCCCTCAAAAGCCTCTCAAAGTCTGAAAAATTAATTTAGCCCACCAAAGTTAGCATTAAAAAAGTACATAAATTGGTGAAAGGAGGAAGGGATGAAGTGAATGGTCAATCACAGCATATCCATAGTCATATTGTGAATGAAAAAAAAAAAAAAAAAGAAGAAGGAAAAAGCAGTAAGAAACAACATTTTTATTTTGATTGGGATAATGGTCTGAAAATGTTTGCATTATATATGATTAATACTTTGCTATTGTTATATTTTACCTGTATGAAACAGCTGACAAACCAAGCTGTGCAATTCATGAGTATTTCACACAGCAGAGATTATCAAAAACTAGCAATGTCATCTAGCTCATGTTACAAGTATTGCAACCCAGAGGCAAGTTGAGTGTACAAATATTTGCAAAAAGATTTTTTTTTCTGCCTAAATTTACACCTTAAAAGAACCCTTCAGCATTCAACACTATATAACAAATTGCAACTTCTACTTCAGTGGCCTGACAAAGGTAAATTATGATAAAACTCAGGAAAAAAATGAATTCATAACAGAAAAGATGAAAGACCCCTGAGTGGAAGAAGTACTAATGGCCTTTATAGTGAGGCTGCATCAAGGAACTCCATTCCAGAGAGCTTTCCACATTTTTTGTTTTAATACTTCTTTTTCTTTATCATAGTATAATACCTGCTTTGACAACAGAAATGTCAACAGTTAGGGCTCTATTCTTCAAATCGTCATGCTCTATTAATGCTGTTTTTTTGTAGGATTTACCCTGTCAGGGAAGGAATCACCAAGGAGTAAAGTCTATGGTTGTCTTATTCACTAAATCCCTCTTCTCAGTGATGCACAAATGACTAAGTACTTTTGGTGCTTCTGAACATCAGGAAGTTAAAACAGGTCAGCCTCAGGTTAGGATGATAGGAAGTCTGTCCTGCACATGCCAGACGTTTTAAAGGTGGAAGAAGCATAAAAATTTCACCTGTTGCAAAAAGACAAAAATGTATAAGTGCTAGGCAGTTTTTCCTGAGTTCGTATCATTTATGAGAGATTATGCAACTGCTTGCAAATGCACACCACAAAATTACACAACACATAGCCAGGCACAGACATGCATATTTCTGTACTTGTGAAGTGATGTATGGCAACATGAAGCTTATTTATTCAAGATACTCAGCTTTCAGTTGCTGATGTTCTTCATTGTGTCATGACGCGGCCCAGGCCAGGCCCTGGTAAAAGGCATGAAGTGCCTACATGCTTAGACACATCTTAAGGAAAATACATTGGACTAAACTGAGATATTTTTTATAAATATATATACACATACATATATATATATAAATGTGTGTATATATATATATATATATATGTAAAGAGCCTGACTGTGGCTTGGTAGATCACTGCTCAGTTCCACTGGTTCATGGATGCCAAAGCAGTTGCATTGCCTCTACCTTTACACATAGTTACATTTCTTACTTGCATCTACCATAAAGCTCACAAGGAAACCAGATAGGACATGATACTACGGAGGATATTAGCAAAGTGAGGTCTGAGGTTAGGCACATTAATCATTGAACTTTATGCCTTTTGGAAAATGAAGTGGGAAGTGGTACTCCTGCTGCTGCCTGACTGAGTAGCATAGCAGCATGTTGGGATGGAGACTCTTGTGCTGCCTCAGCTAATTACTATTTATCAACCTGAGGAAGAATGGGAAATATCACCCCAATATCACCCTAATCATTACAGCTGCTTATGTATGAAGATGTCATTCTAAGTTTTCTAGTAATCTCTTGTAACTATAAAAACACTCGTACATAACCTTGAAAGTAGCTCCTACTTAAAAGTTACTCCCTTTCCGCTTTAATCTTTTTAATTCACCATCCTTCAAAAAAATCCTTCTCCTTAAAATATTTCTTCTAATAGAATCTAGGATTTGATAGCTACATGGAGACTTTAAAAGTGTTTTTTTAGTCACTTAATCTCCCCTAAAACTGGTGGTCAGATTCTCTTCTTTCTTACATCAGCTTTATACTGGAAAAATGCCTAACATCAGTAGAATAAAGCACTTCCTATTCTGTACAAGTAAGAATCAAATTGGACCAGCTATTTAGATGCTTAGATACATCTTAAGGAGAATATATTGGGCTAAATGGAGAGATTTTTAATAAGGGAAGAGGGGGTGCACTTAATAAAAAGAGCGTATAGAGACCCTGACTGTGGCTAATGTGCATAAAAAATTCAGCCTGTCAGATCTTCACTTTTCTAATTCAGTAATCTAAATAATTTATTTGACATTTTAGCTCAAGATGACCTTTCTTGGGAAAAAATTACTGTTTTAAACTTTTAGCAAGTGCAACCACTGCAGAGGATTGCTGTTGAGGTCTGCATTTTCCCAAATGAATAAAGGTTAATCTTGTACAGCTCAAACACATTTCTGACCCTTTTAAAGAGGTTCACAAAAAGTCATTTAATTTTTTTAATATAATTTCAATTATATTGCAATATTTGTGTTAAACAAGCTTTCCCCTCCTCCACTTTTATTTCTGTTTCTCATAAGCCATTTCCCATGTGTTCTGAAGGATTTGGGCAAAGGACTTGTTTTGAATAGTAACCAAGTGTTGCTTATAAACTTCCATAAATCAAGTGAAAATACATGGTAGATTAATAGATGAGTAGGTTAAAGCAGCCACTAATAATAGCAAGAAAATGACTGTCCAGAGGTTCGCAGTTCCCAGATTGGTCTCTTGACTTAAGTGATCAGTCTCTGAGCTATGCCACAAGAAAATGATCAGGTCTGTCCCTGGATTCTCCTCCTCTAACAAAACAATCGTGTATTTTGTAGAGGGCATCTCAGTGGTTCGACAAAAGGATATTTAGCATAGTTTCTACTTTGCTGGTTCTGATAATGTATCTAACTTTCTGACAGATCCCCAAAAGTCTTTCAATGTAAGGATTAAGATACCTCCAACTGTACATAAGAAAGGTTATAATTTTCTAGGAGGGTCAGATGACGTTATGGGGGTAATTATTTATTATTTAAAAAGTGATTTTATTAGAATGCTTGAAACATCTGAGGTTGCAGAATCTGTGCAAAATCTGCAGTGCAGCTGCCAACAGTGAGTGGACCTAAGTAACTAGCTATCAAAGTAGAAGGCCAGCTGTATTTAAAGCCTTTGTGAGATGAAAAATGCGGGATCCAGCATTGTCATCAGATTGCATTTTTTTCACTGCATTATTTTTCTTGAACTATTCTCCTAACTCAGATCAGTTGAGTGGTTGCAGAGCGTTATTTTACACATATTGGAATGCAACTGGAGGAGCTCCAGGGGTCAGGGGAGCACTAAAGTGGTGTAGGTTCAACGTAAGAGGAGAGCCAGGATACTTGTCTCTGCTGCAGTGTTCTCTCTTGACCGATGTCTGATCTTTTCTGATGTAAAAGAAGGGTATTGATCCTATATTCTTGCTTGTACTGGTCAGAAACTACAGTAAAGAACAGGGAGCTAAATGATCAGTGAGGCTTATGCTCCTAAATTATTTTGGCAATTTTAGAATCCAGCATAAGCTTAATCAGCCTCTTACAGGCTTCCAACATTAACTCATAATTATCAGTAGTGGAATGATGTGCCATGGTGTCACTGCTATTGCACCACATGGGGATGAACCCAGCTGAAGCATGGAAATCCTGCTTCTGTTTCTCCTCAGCCCACTCCAGTAACAGAGAGCAGTGGGCACAAATATCCCAAGGAAGAGCTGATTGAGTTTATAATAGTTCTAACTGCCTCATTAGCAATTAGAACATTATATGCGCATATATCGCAGTTGCTCCATTAGCTGATAAAATGATTAAACTAGGGACACCAAAACTAATAGCAGAACTTCTTTTACTTAGAAAAACAGAACTCTTTATCTGAGCTCCTTTGCAGTTGCTGCATACTCAGCGCGTGAGGCATTGGAAATTTTGCAGTGCACACTGATAGTAAAGCTATCTCCACTCACTATGTGAATAATAAAAATGGTCATCATAACTTCCTTCCCATGTGGTGGATTGTAAAATAGAACTTTTTCCAAAGATTGGCTCCACCTTTCCATGTCTGCCAGAATGTCAGCAGTTGAAGCACGTCCATTGGCTACTCTAACTTAAGGTACTGCACAAGATAGCCTACAGTCACTGAGTAACCACCACTCTGTGCACCGTTTGCATTTCACTATTCAACACACTATTTGCAGCTCTGAGCCTTCTTCTCAAGTGGCTGGAGAGAGAGCATGGGCTTGTGCAGTGAGACACCATGCATTGACAAGGGCTATTTCTGTGCAATTAATGAATTCATACATTGCAACACTCTTATCTGATGTAGATACTTTTCAGAGGATGCACGTGTAGAGTGGTATGGCAAAATAAGAGGAGTAAAGCTCACAACAGTATTAGAAAATGATAGTTTTCATTGTTAAAGGTCTCTAATAGAGAAATGCTCTTGTTTTGTAGTTCTTTATAACCATAAGCCAAGGTGTCACAAAATACTGTTTTGGATATGTCAATTTTTACTGTCCAATATGAAACCTTTAAAAAAGGACTAATTGAATTATATTGGATTAAAAGGTTTTAACTGGGAATTCAAAGCTGGACATGCTGAAAATATTAACTATTACTAATAAGAAACAACGCTTACAGCATGGGAAGCGCCAACAAAGGCAATTGTGAGCAATAAGCTGCAAATACTGCTACATGAACTCGCTTGCTGCTTGACACGGCTGCGAAGTTAGCAGAGGTATGAAAAAGCACTGGGTCACTAGCACTGAGGACAGGGGAATCCTACGTCCTCCCAAAGATGGTCTGCGTGTAATGGCATCCCTTGCCGGTTACTAGTCCTGTTAAGTCCTGGTAGTTTCGCATCTTCATTTCTACTTATATCCTCATGATCTTAGATGATAAGATAGGCAAAGTTTGTAGAGAGAAGTAGGATTATTTATTAGACCAATAGATAAAGTTAGATGGTTTTGGATGAGTCATTAAGACTTAGAATTAAGTATATATAATTGAACAGTAAGCTTTGGAAAAGATTGATCTTAGAATTTTTTTCTCTTTATTTTTAGTTTTTCAAATGTTTTTGACTTATGTTTGATGCCATGTAAAGTAACTGTAGCTCATCATTCAGAAAAAAAAAAAAAATGTGCAGACAATCTACCCAAATGTTCTTCACTCCACATGACAATGTTTCTCTGGAGATACCTAAGTCTTTGCTGTGAGGCAGAAGGCAGCCCTCATGCCCATTTGGTAAGCTCTGGTACTGGTTTTTATTATGTAAATTGTTGTCCTGTGGCCCATAGGCAGAGACAAGTGCCAGATCTTAATCACTTCTAAGGCACTAGAGTCTGGTTTTGAATCAGTAATCTACAGATGAAAGGCTTGTTCCTCCCATTAACTGTTCTCTATGACATCTAGTCCTCCTGTGTTGTAAACCTACTGCTGTTGCATGTGGTACTGGGGCTCTGAGACTGTCCTTGTGTGAAGATGACGGTGAAATAAAGGGTGTAAATCCTCTTCCCTTTTTTCTCCGCATTACGCAAAGGACATAGGGCAAAAATGTGTCTATTTATCAGATATATATATATATACATTTGGCTGGTGCTGACATCCCTTTTCTTCAAAGATGTTTCTACAGATTTTTTTCCAGTTGCTTTTCCTTACTATTGTTTATTTTCTGTGCCTCTGTAATGTCCATGAGTTAACTAAAAATGTCATAAGGCAACAGATGGTAATGCTTATTCTAAAGGTTATTTAATAGACATCTCACTAGTCTTTGCAGGGAAATGCATGAGGAAAGACATATTGAAGTACAAGAGGCCAAGCCTGCTGCGATCTTAAGCTGCTGATGCTAAAATGCATTTCTTGGTACCCTGCCTCCAATTCCACCTGGCTGTGCAACCATATTGTGCTGAAGAGGATGGCATTAGTTCTAACTTTCTACCAGACAGTGAAAATACAGAATTCTCTGACAACCAAACATTACTTCCCATGCAGTGGAGAAACTCTCTCCCATTTCTGTAAGCAGCCAACAAGAATGGCTGATAAAGCCATTTATCACTTCAGAGAAAGTAAAAAACAAGAAGGAAGTGCTGCTAGCTGCTGCATGAACTCATGCGAGGAAGCTAACAAAGCAATTTCTCCCCAGTGCAGAAGAAAGGTGCTTAAAATTTACCCAGGAGTTTTGGAGATCACTGAGAACAAATAAAATTAGGAAAACTTTATCTCACTCATTTACACTACTTCACCTGATCTCCCAATTCAGGTGGAGTTTTCTCTCTTGTACTCACCTGCCCTGCATGGCAGTGGAGGGGTAAATGAAGTCATGATTGCAGTAGCCGCCACGTTGCATTTCTGGTCTGTTGTCCCTTAGGTGTGGGTCAGAGATGTGACCTCACCTTGCAGGACAGGAGGAGCAGGAGGCACCTAACACACTGCCATAGGATGCCTGCGAACTTATTTGGTTAAGGTCAAGGAGCTGCTTGTAAACACGCAGCTCCATTTCCTAAAAAGGCCTCTCATTCTTTATCCCACTGAGTGGCAGAGTGACACATAAAGAAGGTCAACCTTAGTGCCCGTTAAATGAGCAGCTACTTAAGACTGTGAAAGGCAAAACTGGCTTCCAGATGCAGCTGGGAAAAGGCTGGAACCAAGAAATCTGACCACTCCCAGTGTCTGGGAATGAAGGGTGTTAATGTGTCACTGAATACCAACATTGTCATTTGAGCTACACATCATATTTTTGCATCTATATTTCAAATACTCAGTTTATCAGATACCAGTGATACTAAAAATGCAATTCTGCCTTAAAATGGTCATAAAATTGATTTGAGGCCAAAAAATATATCAGAGGCTAATTTGTCTTATAGTTCTATTTCCTATCATGTAAAAATGAAAACAAAACTTTCTAGTTGCTATGTTGTGTTTATAAAACCTGCAGGAAATCTAGATTTGTTCTCCAAATGAGCAGAATATTCACAGATAACATGACTGTGGAGGAGACTATTTGCTTTTCATCAGCACAGAGCACTGTCATGATGTCTTTACTTGGGAAACTGAAGTAGGACGAGGCGGGCGTCTCTTACCAGGGGTCCAGTTCTTCTTGGTTCTGTGAAATCCAGTCCTCTCCCAAGGCCCCATTTTCAGCACTTAGCTTGCCTACCTTGGCCAGCAAAGGAGAGAGACAGGAAACAGTTAACAGTGCCCAACTTGGACTTTTCCAAGGGGGGTCAGAATAGGAACCAAGCTCTTTTCAGTGACTATAAAGCATGGTTATAGCCTGCTAACAGCCTGCTAAGCCATATGCCTAAAATTTGTTTAACTACTAGTGATTTAATCTAAAGATGGTCTAAATACCCCCTAAGGCCATGTTTCATTAGTTAAAACTTTTCTCTCTCTGATCCACATGGGAGTCCATAGATCTGAGCTGTCAATGAACTTTCAGGAATTGTTGAGGATGAGTTGCTTCTCTCAGAGCTGTTTCTCTCAGTTTCTCTCCATTGAGTTGATGGATGATGGATGGTTGCTATTTTTTTGTTACGACCATCACAGCTTGAGACTGCTGCCCACAAAACATTAACCTCAGGTCCTGCATCAAAGTTATTTACAAGATACTTACACCTCCACACATGGAAGAAGTTTCAAAAGCAATTTTATATCGTAAGGCTGAGTTGCATTTCTGTGTCTGAAAGAAAAGATTGCTTTGGATTTCACACTCTGAATGGAATTACTGAAAATGAGTAAGAGGTGGAATGAAGCATCATCTACAGATAATAGAGAATATAGGAACCATGAGTGGAGAGAATTTAGGGTTTCTCATCTCTACAGTGCATTTGAGTTCAGTCCAGACTGGCAGCTATACCGAGTTACCATAATCTTAAAACTGAAGTTAGCTCTTGTCCTAAGATTGTGTCCTAAGAAGGCAAATATGAGAATAGTATCTTACCTTAGGATCAGATATCTGCAAAGGCTTTTGTACAGCTGTGCTAAGTTCACTGCTTGTAAACAGAATGTTTCATCCACTCTTTAATAAGTAGCCCAGTAAGTAAAGAAGACTACACAAATGAGGCGTTATAGTCAAACTTGTTAAACAGGTCAGGAACCAAGAATCAAATGATCACATGACTTTTTATTAAATAAAATAAAATAAAAAAATAAAGGCAGCATCCTAGTGTGCTCTACTTTCCAAATGTCATTAAGACCCTTAATGAAGGAAAATGAAGATAGCTGTCACCCATGTCACCCATAGCTAGCATGTGTTAACATGCTCCTTCTACACTTTACTAGCTGTGAAGAGAAATGCAGAAAAGATCAAAAATTTGAGACAGACATAGTGGTGCTAAGGGAGAAAATAACAAAAAAATCAACGTGCACACACACAAACACATTACGTTCATTTCCTTTCCACCCTTGTTTTTTTTTTTTTTTTTTTTTTTTTTTTTTTTTTTTTTTTTTTTTTTTTTTCTGTCCTTTCTGGTATGGCTGCATGATTTGATTTAAGAGATGGAATTGCCTTCAGTGTATTAAAGGAGACAAAATCTGTAACCATTAGCTGCAGCAGCCCAAAGACATTTGTGAAAAAGCTTCATTGGGCAACTTGTCTCAGTCCTCCCAGAAACTCACCTGTGAAGCTGGCCATGTCTGCAGAGCTGTTCCTCTTAGAAAGAACAAGCCCATGACAAAAGCAAGGAAACAAGCAAAGCTGTGACACATGTTTGGAGACGACAGTTTTTACCTGAAGACAATAGCAAATCTTTCTTAGACTGAAGGCATGTTTTTAGGCCAAAAGCATGCAGCCTGTTTTCTGCTTTTCAGGAAATAATATTTCTGGTCCTCTGAGCAAGCTTGTTCTGCTCAGTTCTGCTGCCTCCCCCTACCAGCCACACTTTGCTTAATAAACAATTCATTGAGGTTTGCTCTTTTATTTTATTTTTTGCAGACAGAAAATGTACTGTTATTCTGTAAATGTTTTCTTGCTGTCATACTTCCCAGACGATTTTCTTCCTATTTTTGGAGGCCTGAATCTGCGTTTGGTCACACTATTTGCTCCTCTATGGTCACCTTTGAGAAGATTAACCCTTTCATTAAAAAAGCTTGGCCAGGGTCAAACTACCGCCTGGCTCTGGACTCTTACATCCCTTTGATCTCCCAGCTATGGAGAAATTATTAGCAAATTCTAAGCCTTCCCATGTGATTTGTTTTTGTAAATTTGTAGAAATTATTCCTAATCCTATTACGTGGCCGAGGGCAAACCTGCATTAAATATATGAGACTTTTTGTTATGTGGCAGATGGATGATAAAGGAATGCTGAATGCAGCCCATTCCAAGTTATGGGAATCTGGACACTTCATCAGCATTCACTTAATCCTCTGCCATGGCCTACGCCTTTGATGAATGCTCTCATTTATGACCACTGATGCCACTCACTTAATTTCAGAGAAGAAAAATAATACCTAGCTGTTAATGTGCATATTTGAGTTTATGGCTGTACAATGAATAATTGTAACATTATCAAGGGAACATCTTCTTATACATTATTCACTTGTAGAGACCACGCTAGCCCGAGAGAGGAAACTTGCAGTTTTGCATCTCCCATCCTCTTGGGAAGGTAGACACCATGCAGACAAAAGTCAGTGTCTTAACCCAAATTCTAGCTGACAGTCCGTATCAGCCCTCACTATATTTTGCTCATTGTGTTGCCAATCTCCTATCTCACCAATGACATTTTTTCAAAGAAAGAGTGGATTTCCTAGAGACTCTACCCCATGCAACTTCCATAGCTTTTTATTGAATAGGAAAATGTGTCCCTCCTTTCTGCTTTAATACTGTTGCCATGTAGTGTGTCTGTAAATTTAAGGCGAAAATTAAGACAGCACAAAGTTTATGCTTGCACTTTAGAAAAATGTTTCCCACAATAATAGTGTTCCTTTCATTCAATTTAAGACAAAAGCAAAATTCATAAATGCAGATAAAATTTATAAAATAATTCCTCAGTGCTTTTCAGATATACTTTACCATTTTTTCATCCAGAATCACAAATATGCAGCCATGGAAAACATATTAACTCATTTTATACAAATCTATGTGACCTCAGACAGGACTTTTTTAGCATGTTCCTGCTTTATCTGATCTCTCTTCAGGTTTCTTTATTTCATTCAAGAGAATATGTGATTACGCTGCTAATGCAAACATCATTATTTTAATTGAAAGCACTTCCACATTTTAAATGTTTTTATTTAATTTTTTGAATGTATAGCAATATTTAAGAGTAGGACTTCACTGTGTTTTTATCCTCCTTACAGTGAAGTAATTTTAGTTGATATTTAATGGTGCTAAAATTCTAAAAGAGGAAACCTGCTGTCCCTTTAGTTTAGATCTATAAAATTCAGAGGTAAATTGAAGTTCTGGTAAATCATCAGCGTGAGAAACATGTCTGGATTTAGTAAGCTATAAAAATAAGTCATATCCTAGTGGGAGTTTTCACACACTGTAACTAATTTACTGGAATCAACTGATAGGGTAAAAATAAATAGTTGGCTTATTTATAGTACATTTACTGATCCCTATTTGCAGCAGCCTATCAGGACAAAACGGGTCGAGTGCTGCAAAGTGAATGTGAAGCGGGGTCCCGTGCGGAGTAGCTGCTCCAGCCTTTCTCTTCCGGCCTGTCACCCCATTTAGTGCACATGCTGCAGCAGTCCCAGGCCAGCGGCTGCATGCGAGTGTTGTTTTGCATTTGCTCTGTGTTTTGAGATGCCTGTCAAAAACAAGAGCACTGTCAAAGTGGAAGATTTTGTTTGGAAAAGGGATTGTAATACCTTGTGCAGTGTGTCCGTATAATTATGATGATTCAAGATCTGTTTTTTAAAGGAGAAAGAAATGCAAACTCTTCTGTAAAATGAAACAACTATGAAAGATTACAACTTAATTGACTTCAGGGAGAGCAAGGCATGGCCTTAATTTAACATCATAATGTGCTGAGCTAAACTCTTCTCACCCGCTTGGATTTCTATGCTGATTTCTGATGCTTCCCTTTTTTGTCTCCTGACAACCACAAATCTAAGCATTTCTACAGGGTCACATTATTTTGAAATTGCAGAGTCAGTTGCATTTTTAAAATTACTCTCTGACCCAAAGTGTTTGATAAAAGAAGAAAGTACATAATCTATAACGGTTAAGGTACAGATTTACAAAAGGATTAGACAAGAATACAAAGTCTATTAACAGTGGGTCAAACATTGTGATCAACCTTTTGACAAAAAGCTCCAAAAATCTAGTAAGATATTTTCTTGCAATTCACTTCCCTCAAAAATTCACAGTATGTCAATAGCAGAAATTTTGTTGAAGGACATCTAAAGTAAAAACCAGAAAATAAAAATGAAAAAATAGCTTTGAATGTACTTTAAATAGTTGTGAGACTTTTTTTTGGTTGGTTGATTGGCTGTTTTCTTTTTTTTTTTTTTTTTTAAGGTTATTTTAGATGTTTAGTTCTCGGTATTAATATTTGGCAATTAAGGCAAATCTGAGATGGATCTACTTTTGCAACATCCCCAAAATAGACAAGCTTTGGGAACTGGAATCACGATAGACATTTCCCACTAGCATGATGCCCGTTAAAGCACCTAACACTCGCTTGTGCTGCGAATTCCCAATTTTAGTAGCCAACTTCACAAAATCATCCGTGGTTACTAGACTAGGAATGTAAAGGCTTCGTTCTGCACAGGGTGCGCGCGGGGTCTGGGGGCTGCTTGCTGCAGTATTTAAGGCTTTGCTGATGACTCAAACTCCCTGTTTGCTCTTAGGGAAAGTACCGATCACTCTGCAGTCATGTTCTTAAATATCAGATGGGCAAGTCTTTCATAAACTCTGAATTGGAGCTCATAGTAAAAGAGAGAAGGAGCAATGTAAAAATGTTGGGCTTTTGGCTAACTAGCATTAGCACTGACAGCTGGGACACTTTATTTTTCAGGATGTGTGTGTGTTTCGGAGATTCCACTCATTTTTATAAGCTAGTTGATTCAGACCTGTAGGTAATTCGGTGAGTTTTTCCTTACAGTTTTTAAGCTCCTTTTACATGGTCTCTTAACAAAATTGAAATAAGTCTAAACAAACCCTTCCTGAATGTAACATTGCAGTAAAACAATGTGTTCTTTTCAATTCTGGAAGGAAAAGGTAATGAAAACCCCCTGATGCTGTGGCTCCAAGCCTGCAGTCAGAAGGAGTTGCTTGGGTATAAAATGCAAGAAGAAGCAACATTAGGCACCACAACTAAGAGAACTGTCTTCAACCAAGGCACTGTCTGCATCATACTGGGCACTGAGAGCAGAGCAAAACTGGCTTCCTGCCCACCACTTAAGTCTGATGTGTAATTCCCCAAACCCTCACTATCCAGAGCCTGAAATGCTTTTACCTGCAAGTAAGAAACGCTCAGAGCTGCTTTCTCAGGACTCTGTTTTCCAGGGCTGTTGTCTCGGAAGCATGCGGCATGTATCATGTGTGAGAAATTATACTTTGCTGAAATGTTGCCTTGTTAAGATATGCTAAGAAAGCTGAGAGCAATATTTACAAATAGCTTAAGTGTCACAACAATACACCCACCGCTCAGGCTTCCATCGATTTTACTATAATAAGAGTTGTAATAAAGGATACCACTTTTAAGTACTCTGAAAGTATGCTTTATAAAGAAAGATAATTGGGGAAAAAAATCTCTAAAATCTATTTCAAAATCAGTTTGCAAATTCTGCAACCTCAGCTGTCAGGAAAAGCAATCACAGCCTCTCATGCTTAAGAATCAACTGGTTTTGTGCTGTTACTACTTAACTTTCTCTTTGCCCCATATAAGTTTTTAATTCACTCAGAAAGCTCAAAACTCATGTACTGTCTCTCTTTAAAAAAAATAATAGTAAGCTACTCTGCTTCAATTCAAGGTGTGCTATGGGAAAGAAGAGCAGCATTAGTTTTCCACTCAGGACATATTTCAGGCCTGTACAGCAAGTGTTAAATTCTGTTGTCTGTTACATGAGTGTAAAGCTGGTGTAATTCCGCTGATGTAAAGAAGGCAGTTCAAATTTACATCAATTTAAAGGAAGGAAAAGCCAGACCTTCCCCTGAGCATTTGAAATTCACTCCGATATATTAGTGAATATTTTTCTTTCATGCAACTTCATGTTTCTAACATCTTCCATGGAGAAGGCAAGAAAGGCATTCAAAACAAGCAAAACCTTTTTTCTTCTATCAACCTTTATTTTACTTGTTATTTTTAATGGACTGTGGAATATGCCTGATATATTTGTAAGCCACAAGGGCCTGTTTCACCCACTGGTATCAATGAGTGGCACCAGGGGTGAATTTGCCTTAGTTAGTTTTGTTCCAGCAGGTTACTGTGCCTGTTGATCCACTCACATCTTGAGAGAAACACAGTCATGGTATACGGGTATATTCAGAAGATGTAGTTAAAGTATATTAGAAAACTTATACACTGAAGTGGATCGCTTTTTCAGTCAAAGAAAGCAAGGGACAAACTGAAGACTGTTTCTTTAGTTGATGTTTGCTCTTATTTTGGTTAAGCAAAAGCAAATGTGGTGCAATGCAGAGAATTTTGCCCTACCTTCCCAACACATTGTCCTGTTTTCTGCTAAAATGAACCTGTAGATTCAGTGACTTCTTGAACCCTTTTTCTCGTGCTGAGAGTAGCCCTTGTGAGGAGCAAAGCTGGAACAGGCCTCATTAAAAACACACTCCCTATGACCAAAGTGCTCTTCTATATTCATGGTAATGCACAGACAGGCTGCCATCCCCCTGTGAAACTCATATCCATGGAAAACTTTTTTTTTTTTTTCCTGGAAAAAAGCAAGGAAGTCCTGTAACAACTGCTTTACAATTATGTGTACAAACAGGCTTGCGTGCAATTAGTAAAGCGTCTAGAAGGAAATAGCACCTGCGTGTAGCAAAAAAAGCACGTGGGAAATGTCCAGGGAAGTCCAGGGCAGAGCATTTGTTAAGATGAGCTAGAAAGAAGGCTAAGGTGGAAGGGATCCTCCGCATCCCTGTTTAGTATTAAATTTTCAGTCTTGATGTGATTGTATTATTTTATCTCTGTGAATTTAGCACATTTGATGTATGGTTATGGCCTAATAAATGTAACAATAAATATCACATTTGTATTCAATTTGAGAAACCTCCTTCCCTCCCTCACACCAGCAGCAATACATGTGATCCTACAAGGGTCTGACTGTAAATAATCTGGTTAAATACCAGGTTACTGATGCACTTAAAATATAGAGAGTCACAAAGACTGTGGTAAGATTCAAGCCCCCAGATGTCTCTTCTTGCCTCAGACAAAGCAGATGTCTTTGGGTTTGAAAGGCAATGCATAATCTATTTTTGTTTGTTCAATAAAGAAACTGTATATTCACCATATCTGTAGGGATTACTTTTTGTTATTTTCAGAGAAATAATTTCAATGTTTATGAACTGCTGGATGACATTCCCTTTTACATTTTTAAATATGGTATGCAGGGAAAATACTCCTAGTTCTAATCTTTTTATTTAGAATAGAAAAGCTATGTGTAATCGAGGAGATCGGATATGATATCTTTATTAAAGTGGCATATGCTAGCTCTGTTACACTTAAAGGTCTGCCAGTGTATCCATTAAGGAATCCGTTTTTCAGACTTTTAACACTTGTCTATATTCATGCCAGAGTGAAACTTGGCACTCAGGTTTATAGCCCAGGAGCAATTTGTGCTGCTATTTACAAATGTCTCTTGGTATTCATTTAAAAAATGTTTTTCTGTTAAATGCCTGAAGATTGTTTAGTTATTTAAAATGCAAATGGGAGTGGTATTAAAAAGAACGCTGTTGACTACTCTAAGAACCCATGCTGTAGCCTGGGTCATATAATATAATATATATATATATATAATATATAATATAATAATATATAATATATATTAATTTGGTCATAAGAAGTTCATAATATTCAGTCATTCAGGAATGAGCGGCAAGTTAGGAGGTAGGGCATTTTTGGAGACTGGAAAGCTTAGATGCCCCTGAAAGAGCTACTACTTCCGTTTATCAATTAGCTAATATGTGCTTTAAAAAATGTATACCCCCTATAATGTTCTAGTTGGCCTCACTATATTCAGGTAAATAGCTTTTTTTTAAAAAGCATTATGTATTTATTTATATAGTTCTGTAGTATATTTTAGTATTTAATATCTTAATAGCCCTTTCTGGTAGCACAATGCTAATTATTTTATCTATTTGGGCTTCTTTTCTTCAGTAATTCTGCATAAGTATGCTATAATAGCAAGGCAAAACTTGATGCACACCAGCCTGAAGTTGAGTCATGTGTTTGCTACCTAATGCTTGAATGTAAATTTCCTGTGATTTAATTCAAATATACATTTGGTTCTTTGTCTATACATTATCGTTTCTATTTGCTCTTTAAATGAAAGTTCAGTTCTTCTGAAATGAAAATAACTATTAATGCTTTATTCTGAAAACAAATATGGCTTTATCCTTAGCTGATGAAAATCAGCAGCTCATTTGCCTTTATATTAATTTACGTCAACTGAGAGGCTAACCTGGCATAATAAATAAAAGAAAAAGTTCTTAAATAATTTGAGAAAAGTTCCGAAAATAGTACCTATACCACTGATAGCAAGCTTCATTTTAAACAGAGATCTGTTACTGCTCCCTCATTTTAATTTTTTTGACAACAAATAAACTTAGGTAGGACGATGAATAGAGCTGTAGTAACTCCTTATGAGAGCAGGCTCCTTAATTTCATGTAAACTACTGTGGACTGAGCTGGAAGCACTGGAGCAAATGTTACAAATACAAGAAATCCAAAGTCAAGTGTTCTTTATACCTCCAGGTCATTTTAGATTTCAGGGGTTTAGAAAAGCCCCATCAAGCTCCATTTAGACTTCAGGAGTAATTCCTTAAAGCAGCTCTGTGCACAAAATAATTCATAATGTAGATTTTCTGCTCAGTTTTTTGTAGTTTCTATTCCTCAGCTGTGGAAAAAAAAAAAAAAAGAATATCCTTTTTTAAAGTACCTTACTTTTCACTTCTACAAACCTAATTTTTAGTCTTGGCTTCTGAGAAATCTAGGGCTATTTAGAATACAATAAAGAATAAAAGTGTGATCAATTGTAAGAAGTATTTCTGTGAAGTCTGAACAAAGTGGGAATCTGAATTGCAGCCCCAAGTATTTAAATAAGCTATTACAAAAGGAGTGCTAGGAACCATTATATTGCATGATTTCTTGTGAATAATAGAAACACTCTCTATCAAGTATTTTTACTTAAATGGAATAAATGTTTGAGAGAGATGGTGTTCAGCCATTGTAACCTTTCACGCCACTAGTGTTAGTATTGTTATAACTTCATCTGTTAAAAATATGCTTTGCATCTATTAAAAATATTCTAAAACTTAGAAAGAAGTGTAGCTTTTAGCCCCCATACATTAGTATTAGTACATTAGATGGTACCAAAAGTACCATCTTTTGGTAGTGTGTCATTTATGCTTTAATGACATCAGTGTAGAATTTCGGCATTCTTATATAGAAAATGCCTGTCATATACAAACAACATTATGGCACTTTTAGTATAATATGCCTATAGTAGTGCTGTTATTTAATGGCGTGCTTTTATATTGCTCAAGTAAGTTTTTAAGCATAAATGCATCTACATCATATACTAGTCCTGGGGCCAGCAAATGGAATCACTTGCTGTGAATAAGGTGAGCGGGGCTTCGTCTCTGCTTACGGTGGTCCTGGTAGAGCATCAACTGAAGCAAAAAGAAGGGTCTCATGTATTTGACTTTTATAAGAGCATAAGCAACCTGTGAGCCCCAGTTCATCACATGTCCTGTTTAAGTCTGGTGCTTTTTACTGATGAGACCTATTTGTATGTCTTCGAGATGTGGTGAATGGAGCTGGTTTTGCTGAGGTGTGGTGGTTTAGGACCAGAAGCCTGTGTTCTTCGTTTGAGTTATTCCAGATGACATCCACAAACCTGTTACTTTTGCCCAAATTAAATATTTTCTTGCATGTTTAAATTTAAATTAAGGGAGTTGGCCTGGAAACCCATGGAGGCAATGGAGGCTGCTGAGGCTCAGGTGAGAACCAAGCTCCAATGGGGCCCAGCCGAAACACAAAATGAAAAAATGAAAAGAAAAAAAAGTGTCTCTGCAGAGGAGTGAAGTTATGAAAACCATGACTGCCATTACTGATTTACTGCAACGGTATGAAATTACAGCAAAACTACATGCTAGGGTAGTATTTATTGGATTTGCTGAGAACTAGTGTCCCAAATACATGAACACTTCTGCTCTGTATAACATAACCCATGCTTATGACTTGATGGGAAAATATATTTTTTTTTTTACTAAATTTGTTCTAAACACCAGAAATATCTGAAGTGATATTTTGGAAGGAAAAAAGGCTAGCAGAAAGGATTGTTTTGTGTGTTGTCTTAGGGCATGAAACAAAAAATACATACTATCTCTTTCTAGTAACAGGAACTTCATTTAGAATATTGTTTTCTAATATAAAGTAGAGGTTTATGAAAGTCTTTTTATAATACTGTTTACTTATTTTCGCATTATATCTACTCTTCCTTACTCTATGCAAACACTGCTTAATCTCTGCAATAAACACAAGCAAAATGGTTTTCTGCTTTCTTGCTAGAACCTTTAACAATACTATTAAATTACATGTTAAGTTTTTTTAATTTTAAATTTAAAAATACTAAATACAAGAAATGCTTGAATTTAAATTGATAAATATGCAAGGAGTCTTTGGGCTATAGCAAACCTTGAGAAATATAGGGTAGAGGTATGTTTCACATCGAAAGGGAATATATCTGTTAATAACGATAATCTGTTTCACATTGACTAATGCAGTTAGAGAGCTTTTGGTTATTTAACTACAATGGCCCAAATGCTCAAATTGAGTTAAATATTTCCTTGGTATTCTTTTGGTAACAATCTTGGGAAAGTCCTTCTAATTCTAGAGACTTAGTGACAGTGGGTATCCACCACTTCCAGTCAGTCTTGGAATCTTCTGGGGGAACCGTTGTTAGAATATTAGTTATGCAAATATCAGGTCAAAACCAGGCATTCAGTCAATGGTTTTTTTTACAAGCTCTTTGAGTCTACAAAAAGATCCTGAAGCTTTGCCTTGTGATTGACATTAAATCTTGCAAAGATTTAGCATGGAGTATTAATTGGGATAAGTTTGTACTGGGTTTATAGTAATTTATTTTCATAAACCAGTGGAGGAAAACTCACCAGTTACCATACAGTAAAACTCCATTCTTTGTTTATATTAAATAATATAATAGAATACAATAAATTATAACAGTGCAGGTCTGCAGCTTTAGGAAATAATGTCATACATATTTGGAAGAAGACACAGGTTGCTCAGAGCAAGCAGAGACACTTCAACAGAGATATTGGGATTCTGATCCCACAGAACATTGCAATTAGTTACTAACTACATAAACAAAAAAAATAATAGCAGGTTAGGTAAATTTAAGCCCTTGTTTTATCTTCAAACATCATTATAGGTCTTGAAGCTGACGCGGGTGGGATTTGCAAGTGACTCGGAGCCCTTTGGTTGAAGTGCAGCACACCAGCGCACACCTGCGCGCGTGTTCAGGACAGAGAAGTCTCCTTTGTTTTGCTGCGGAGGCAGCCACAAAATGTCAAGATAACCTTAATTTATCCATTAAAAATGTAGGCCCATATTTAAGAGTCATCAGCAATAAAGGAAAATATACTGAATCATTTCAAGTGCATGCTAATCATTTAATGTAATAAATGGAGCAACTCTAATTATCTCCCGAGGAAATGATTTCACACTAAAACAATGGAAATGAAGAGGTTACTTTGGGAGCATTATACACAGCTGAAAATTACTCATGTGGATCTAGAGGATATTTCAAATAAATAGAAAGGAATGCTTCTGCCTTTTCAGTGATCATTTAATGCTACAAGAGAAACACTGAGTGGTGGTAGAGATATTTAGCAATTTGCACGCAGCGAGGCTTTCACAGGTGCAGTTACACAACCAAACACTGTTCCTTTCCACCGAGACTCTGGTTAGCACAAGATCAATGTCATAATTACAGGTCTTTAATGCAGAATAGGTGAACAGTGAACAGTAAAATGAATATATTTGTCTTTCAGATTTGTTAATTCCAGTCTGCATTAGAATTTATAGATTTGTAATTGATAATACACATGAGTCTTTCCCTCAGGGTCTCAGGGATTCTCTATTTTTTTAAGAGTAAATAAAAAATCTTTTTTTTTTTTTTTTTCCCCAAAACTAAACCCCATGAAAGCTTATTTTGGAAATTCAGCACAACAAAGAAGAAAATGAAAAGCAAACTTTTGAATAAAATAAAAATTTCTCAGTGTGTGGGGTTAAAATTGGGTTTAGTGATTCAGTCCATTCCCTCAAAGGGAACTGATTTCACTGTAAGCTAAAATGTTTTGTTAAATTATGTACTTCAGTTGCTTGGGTGTTATGTCTCTCGTGGAGAAGCACATGAAATGAGCACTATCCTCCTAGGCATTTTAAAAACACATCCACATTAAATAGAATACATATACAGTGCTTGAGCATACAGTCTTTTTAAACTAGATAACAAAATGATTTTGACTTGTTTTAAAATCTTTTCCCTTAAATGACTCTAAAACTAAGACTAAAAGATAGATAATGTGGACTGAAAAATTTCCCCCTTGCTTTCAGTTTAGTCGAGAATAGCACATTATAGGTACTTTCCTTTGCACAAGAATCACATCAAATGCCAGGAAAAATACGTCTGTTTTGGCTACATATTTAAAAGCATGCTTTCCAGAACCAGCAATTTGTCTTTATTAATACATCCAGTGCGGCTTGTTTGTCCATTCCAGTGCCATGCTACGATAGACATTATTAGCTTATAATTATTATTAAAATTAGGTAAGATACTCGAGAGTGCCACTGTCGTACATAGCGAAAGATATGACCTAGTTCAGAACAAATTAATGCCTGGCGATTCTAAAAGCATAAACAGGTGGATGGAACTTTTTGAAGGGCTGCATTTCTTCTAACGATGATGTGCATTTCACGAGGGAATATTTATTTAAGCATTTGGGTTTGATCACCAGGTACTGCCCATCGGGCCCAAACAAACAACTGCAATGAGGTCGGAACCTTCCTAATTGGAATCAACTGTAGCCGTCTTTGCAGGAATTTCCCGAAATGTCTGCCATTCAGGGCCGGCTTACCATAATATTCTCTGCGGAATAGTTGACCACAGGATTCTCATTCACAAACAGCCAGGTTAAACAGTTAAATGCTAGCAAATCCTGCAGAGCCCTGTGGGAAATTTCACTTTAATCCCAAACTTATAAGAGGACAATCAAAGCCCAAAGCCTGAGTAACAAATCTGATCCTCTGTTGCAATCTGCGTCCTCATGGGAAAGAGAGAGATGCTCCCTGTACAAGCCTGAGATGGATAAATACCTAAATGATGAGATAGATGGGGAATGCAGAAGAAGCGTCTGGCTTCAGCCATTCGCTTCCAATTTCACATTACATTGTGAAAGGCAATTCTTGTGCAGCTCGGGAGCAGCCAGTCCTGATTACTATAAGTTGAAGTGTGGCTTAAGGAATGATTAATGACAGTGTCAGGAGAAAACAAAGCACAATGAGAGTTATCTCTAATCCACCTGCTTGCAGATGCTATAGTAAGGGAATGAAAATGGCCCCGGCGAGCCCTGATAATAAAAAAATCAAAATAGAAAGGTGCAAAGCTGTAGATATGTATTAATCTGATATATAAAAACTAGGTCTTAGCTTGAATAAAGCATTAGGCATGAATGGAGCCCCATAGGTGATAGATATTAGAGCATAGTGGACTTCACATTGTCTGTATTTTTTAAATCAAACAGAACTGTTCCCTTCAGTATTGCCTTTGACATTAATAGGTTGGTATTTGAAAAGTCACAGTTCACTAGATGAGCAGGCTTGTGAGTTCAAGCTCATTAAACAAAACCTCTTTTTTGTTGTTGTTTTAAAAAAAGTGACACCACACCACCACCTTGTGGCTGCCTGCTGCATAGCCCGGCGCGGAGGGGAAAATGGGATGTTGCCACCGCCAGACCAGCCGCAGGCAGATGAAACATCCGCACGAGATCCCCTTTCTTTCCGGAGGGCCAACACGCTCCCAGCCGCCAGGCTGCCGGGGACTCCTGCCAGGCGGGCTGGCCATTTCCAAAGGGTCTGGAGAGCGATTGGAAGCGCCCCCAGGTCCTTCGGCTCCCGCCCAAGGCTGTGGCTCTGCCCCAAGTAAGAGGGTCACTCATCGCAGCTATGCCCGCGTGTGCAAGTTAAGGCAGCTTCCTTCAGCGAGATTTCAGCTGCTCATTTTCTCTCTCTGGCTGGTCTATCCATCTTTCCAAACTTCACATCTGCTGGGAAATCTACCACAGGTTGTGTAGCAAGCTCAGAACTGGAAGCGCTCGCTGTGCAGAACTGGTTCTGCCTTCCTGGTGCTGGGTCCTATTCCCGGCTGGTCTAAAAGGCAGAATTTGTACAGGAGCTATGCGCCTGTTTGGAGAGTCTCACTTACTGAAAAGCAATCAGAGCCAGAACAGGCCTGGAAAGAAGAGTGCGGGTCCTTTTTGTTAGCTAGAATTGTTCAAATCTGAAACTCAGAGTAAGGTTTTGTAAAACATCTCAGCTACCTGAGACTCTAACATATTTTACTCTTGGGGAGACTTAGGTTCCTAAGTCATCCAGAGGACTGAAAATTTTAACTGTCATCACACGAGAAGAGAATATAGACTAAAGGAGAGTGGTGCTTGCAACCTGCCTGTGCATCAGATTTAAAGCTATTACCTCTTGCTGCCAACACCGAGGAAATGCCTTGGCCCCACTGAATTCAGAAACAAAAGTCTCACTGATTTAACTGGGACAGAATTTCATCCCAAAGGTTTCCCCCCTCCTTTTTCTTAATATAATCAGCAACAAGTTAAATGTTAATTCATATTTCATGGAAGTATTTTAATATTGAAAATCTAATGAAGATTTAGCACTCAGGTTTTAATGAGGCTGACATAACTGTTGAAAGAAAGCAAATACATTATTCTAATTAATACCAATTCATAAGCGCTCCTGATTTATATATTAAACAAAAAAAAAAGAAAGTGTCTTGTCATACACTAAAATTTATGTTGTATTCACCCATCATTTACTTGGAATCTTTTCTTTTTTTTTCATGTGAAGGGTATGATGGAAGCTGCCATGTAGAATTGTACAGCTGCTGCACATGCTGTAAGTACTGTGATCACATCACCCGTAGTTGATGATGACGCGCCTCAAATCAATTCTATCCATGTGTCTTTGTCTCCACCTGACACCTCCTGCTATCATCATAATAATGCTGTATGGTTTAAAGCTTAAAGCTTTTGTATACTGTATTTTCTTAATAACACCGGGGAGCCAGACAGTCTCTCTGCTGTAAAGGCACATTGTTATAACCAGCCAAGGGCCTGCACTGAAACATTTTTGATCAAGGTATCTAATTTGGGTTAGTTCATTTTAGAACCTGACAAAAATCGAGATCTGGGTCCATGTTTTAGGTCCTATCTCTTCTCTAGGCATTAGGGTATCATTTATTCAAGCTAGTGCTTGGAGGGGAACAAAACAGAGCAGAACAGAATAGAATAGGTTGTGAATGCATTTGGAAATGCTTTTACTTGTGTAACCAAGCAGAACAGGGGAATGAATTAACCAAGAGAAAATAGTCTTGTAACTACTGTGTTTTATATAGTCATGAAAGATGTTTGAGTTAAATTTGAAAGGTAATGTGTCAGCGTCATTAGACAGACATTTCATTGTGAACATACAATAGGTAGAAGATTCCTTTTGGAAAAATCCAGAATCATTTAAGGGTTAACTTCTATGCTAGCATTACAGTGTGGAAAATACGAAGGTATCATTGTCAAACATGTTGCCTGAGATGTTTTTATAGCCATCTCTCACATACTCCTCCCCACTTCTCTGTTTCCCTCTTCTTTCCAATAAAATTTTTCATTTCCTTCAGCCTCATCCTTCCTTCCCATGACACTACTTTCTCTCTTGATCCCCAGCAACAATGAGGAACCTGAAAGGGTTTTTTTGTTGTTGTTGTTGTTTTTTTTTAATTGTTGTGCAGAGCTTTCAGATGTCACCTCACAAGCATGCCACATTTCTACATTCTGGTCTTCATACATGTTTTCTTTTTTCTTTTTCTTCTTTTTTTTACATTTTTTTTTTTCTATTTTAAGTCTGTCTTGCTTTCTTTAGAATGTGTGCACCAAGGGATTTTCTTGTAGGATTCAATTCTAAATGCACAGTTCCTGAAAAACATTGAACCCTAGCTCCATACCCTCTAAGATCTGAAGGCAGCAGCTATCTCAGCAGAGATTTACAGACTATCACAAAATGTGTTTCAACAGAAGCTCAGAATCCTGTTATGTGGCGTTAAAGGCAAGGGATGAGAAAAGGTAGAGGATTAGAAGATCAAACTCCTAAAAAGGGGGTTCAGATTGATTTTGTGCACCTGGCTAAGATTTAAGCTTGCTCTTTCCAAGCTGTTTTTGTGCAAGCAGATTCATCTCCGAGCTGCTGGGGGTGACCTCTTTTATTCAGAAAGCTTCTTAAACAAGGATTTCAAAAGATTTTGCATGTGTGTTCTTTCTGGCCAAAACACATTCCACCCTGCAAAGTCAGAAACCAGCCAAAAGCAAGAATGAATAATTTACAAAGGGCAGCTGGCCTGGTTCTTGAAAAATCAAACTAAAATCTTCGCTCCAACCCTCCTTTAAGTGAGTAGATCCAAAGCCTGCCCTACAGGTCAAGACATCTGTATCACATATCTGCCTAAATTTCCCTTCTTTCACTGTGTGTAGACATGGGAGAAGGGATTCTTTTCCACTTTCTTCCTATTCCTAAATTGCATAGTGCTGTTGATTCAATCACAGTTACACTCTTGGATTAGAAAACACTCTCTAATAGCGGGTGAATATTATTTGTAGCTTGTCGAGGACACAGAGAATAGTGCCCGGTGAGGAGCTGCTTTGAAATAGCCTGTGTTAAAGCAGAGCTACCCTCTGCCCCTGTAAGACAAAGTGTTACCCAAATTACGTGTGTGTAATTACGGCGTCCTCACCGCGCTGCCCCTGCTTGCAGGGATGTTGCCTGGGAGCTGCTTGGTAGTAACCATTGACTCATTAGTGTCACTGCTCTGGGTGGTGTGCTGAGATGAGAGAGAACACGTTACCTCTTCATCGGTTAAAAATCCTCGCAGCTAATGTCAGCTAGCACCGACATCCCTCTTTAAATTACATGCTAGGCTTCATCACGTTGCTAGCACTGTTATTTAACAAAGATCTCTGTATATTTTCATATATCACATAGTGACTTTTAAGCCATCTCTTTTGACATATGCTAACCTACAGCAAAATAAAGATTTCTCTGTAGATCTTAGCTAGACAGCAGAATAGTGAGCTCAGTTGTACTTATCTTAATCAACAAAAATATTTATGTGCATGCTGCTCCTGCTGTGGCTGCATAAAGAAGTAGCAAAGAGCCATACAAAAATTTGGAAATGGGATCAACACTCCACAGTGTTCAGTAGATGATGATACACAGTGTACCTTAATCCAAATTTGAGTACATTTTTTTAATAGCTTGAGGATTGCGTGTGCTACCACTTGTGATGTAGTTATCCACTATTGCAGTCTAATCGTTACCGTTTGTATCCCACACCAGTAGCTGGCCCACGGACAGTTTAGTATAGGCTTAAAATCTTGTCCAGACTCATGGTTTTCTTTAGCAATACCTCTACAACACATACAGAAACCGTCAACGCCAGCTAAGTGTCAGTATAAGGCCTGGCATAATCCTCGAGGGAATAACCTGTATCAGTATAAACACATTTATGCTGATAACTGAGTCCATGCTGTAGCCCTTTGTGTGTTCAGAACATATAAAAGAAGCTACAGTTTTATGGAGTGAATCGGGGTGCATAGTCTGGAAAAGGCACAGAAACAGAGCATAAGATGAGAGTAGCTCAGATGCATTTAACATCTGCAAACAAAAATCAGTGTTCACTCAGATAAATGGATTTCCATGTGATGTTCCTTCCTCCTCTCTTTGTTAAGCATGGAGCTCTTTTTTTTTTTTTTCCTTTTTTTTTCTAAAGCTAGTGGTAGATCTGCTTCTGGCAGTATGTTATGTTCAACCATTAGTTTATTTTTTAAGACTAAGAAGAGATATTTCTACATTATAAATTATTTATAAACATAAGAACAAAGGGAGGCTGTCAGGGCTGCTGGTACTTTGAGAAAACAAAAAAAAAAAAAGACGATGAATTTATGAAGAATTCAATTTTATGAAGGGGGGGGGAAGGCAACTACTAATTATTAACATTCATCTGCAGACAAAGACCTGAAAGGATGGGATTAGAGGGATACATTTACATCTGTCTGTCACAAAAAGAAATCTCATTAAAGGTTTACTAGACTGTCACAAAACTTCCTCTAATGTTAAACTTGAGGGTCTCATGAGGGAGAGGAGTAGCTCACTTTTGGCCCACTCAAAAATAAAGTGATATTAAAAAACAAATACCCAGAGCACTTAGATTTTTAGAAGCAGCTCCAGCTGAATTTCTTTAGGTGGCACACAGGTTCACATGTCATTGAAAAACTTTTGCATGTCACTGCAAGTTTCAGTAGTTTCTGTTTACGCAGCCATGTGTACTTTGAGACACGATATGGCTGCCACAGCCATCGCTTTGTGAATAGCATTCATCATCTGGACGCCTCTTTTCATCTATAAAAAGAAATCTGCGATAGGCTGCTTTGACAATTCAAGATGCTGAGCCACAGTTTCTCTCCTTTAAAGAAGCAGACATTAAGGTTAAATACATTAAAAGCACACAAAAATAAACACGCTGTGTATGTACAATACGTTGACAATAGCAAAACTTCAATATACTGCAGTTTTTGATCAAAGGCCTAAATCTGTAGAAAAGAAATCCGGAATATAACTAAAGCTGTCATTTTATTTTTCATAGCAAAGTAATTTGTATTGAACACACATCATTATGGAAAAATCTAGAACACTATTTCATATTACTTGAGCCATTGTGTGTAGCCATATCAGGTAGGTATTCAGACAGCTACTCTTATCTGAGCTATATTTTCTTTGTATTGTATTTTGGTAGATTTTATTGTGATTTACACACTGCTTTGATGAACATATGAAATGGCTTGCAAGGGAAAAGGTTTTCATTGGGAGCACTTTGTTAGAGATGTTCAAACTAACAGAGAAAAATGTCAAATTAGAAATCATCCGTATCGGTCCCTTGTCAAATTGGGATGATTCTCTATAGTATAAAAGACAAATCCAGACTAGACTTTTGCAATTCAGCTATTGCCATTTTTAAGCAGGTCTTTTCAGGTTTTGGATGGGATTCAAAGATCTAGAACAGTATCTCTGTTCTCACACGCATTCATTTTTCTAAAATATTCTCCAGTCCCTGTTTTCAAAGCTGACTGGTAATTACTGGTGTCTTCCTTCGTATGCAAAAGTTGAGACAGCATAAAAAGACCTGGAATTCAGGGGCTGGTTCCTAAGGTCTGAAAAGTTTCAGCTCTCTAGGTGTCTCAGCTTGGGCACGCAAAAGCAGATGCATCCAAATGTAGGCCCATATGTCTGAGCATGTTGCACCACTATATATGCTCTCTCTGGCACTGCTCAAGGCATACATTGCCTGCAGTCCGCCCACGCACCTCCCTCTGCTCCGCTCCATTTAGGTCTGTGCACACACTCGAGATTGCAGGTAACCTGAATGAAAAAAGGTCTTTTTATTCCCGTAGCTAAAATATGAGATGGTCAAGATTTGAGGCTACCCCATAGCTTCTCGGTATGCATATGCCCTGTGGATGGAGTATTCAGTTACATACAAAGGACACTGGAAATATAAAAACGATGGCTCATAAAACTGGAATTGTGTAAGCAGTAACAACAAGAATTTTTTTTTCTTAACATATCTATTTCATCATCCACATTTCCCTTCACCCAAAACTTCTCTTACCGAGTGTAAGTAGGTAATCCACCTGAGCTATAAAGGTAATAAAGCAAAACTAGCACTGTAACTCTAGGAAACACCTTAATACATTTTTGAATGACTTTTTATAAAATAAAGCAAAACCACAGAGCAGTGTCCTGCAGACAAAACCTTAAGACACAGAAAAGGAAACAGTGAAAATCACTCAGAAATGTGAAACTGTAGATGTCGAAAGCAGTTGGACTCTTATGGCCCTATCTGATTCATGTATCTGCAGACAGCATCTTTTGCAGGTCCAGCTTGATTTTTTAGGGGTCAAAAATTCTAATGGTTAGCAAAGGATGTTATTTTAGAGCTACAGAAATGTTTGCTTTCTTGTGTTCCTTATCACTAATCATATTCTAAAGAAGAGAAAAAGTATGCTATCATTTAATAGGGATTAAATTTTGCATCTTTACAGTTGGAAATCTGTATTCTGTTACTCATAAAGCAGCCACTTGGAGCAAATTTAAGAAGCGAATGGTGACAGATTTGAAAGGAAACATGAAAGCTGCAGTTGAATATTTACCGTTTCTATTGCATCTGTTTTCTATTATATTTTTTTTTATTTATCTATGTGTGTTTTTATACATGCAACCACTATATATATATAGTATCTGGATATATGTCCAGTGTCTATGTAGAATCTATGCACTGTAGTTTGCAGAAAAGTTACTTATAATGGAGAATTTCAGCTAAATGTAAATTATTGCAATCAACTGTGATATAAATTTGAAGAATATAATATATTCTTTTGCTCTGCTAATATGTGCTACTATTAGATATATTTCTAAAAAATGAAATTGTTGCACTTCAAACAAATTTTCTCCCTGGCTTAAAGCAATTTATTATTCAAATCTTTTTATTTTTATCTACTAGGAAAACACATAATAAAGACAGGCAGGTAACAAAATAATTGCTGAAGCACATCAGAGGCAGGACTTTCATAAGAAATTGATGGCATCTTATCAAAGTTTGAGATCTGCCTCGAGAAAGGGCAATTTCCAAGTGCCTGTCCCTCCGTGGCTGTCTGGCAGGGCATGGTGTGCAGCTCTAGACCTTACTCCAGTTTGCAAGCAAGCTAAAACTTGCATCCACAGCTCACTCCTTGTCACGTTCAAGCCTGACTCCGTGCTGGTTAGTTACAATGAAAGAGTCCATGAAGGCCATGTTGACCACAGGATAATTTGCCTTTTTCTGCCATGAAGAAGCCTCCACAGCTTTTACGCTCCATCAGCTTTTCTAACTCCTTTCAGCAATTACTCCTGATGTATGTTACCTGTATTTACATAAGCGGCATATTTGACCCTATTTCTTGCTCCATGCACTACGTTATTTTATATACTGCATTCACAGAGATAAATTGTTGTGTGGAGATACTGAAGTGATGATGTTCCTAAATAGACACTCCGGGATGTTGATAGGGGCAGCAAGCTGCCCGTTTCTCTGATCTTTTAGAGATTTATGTGCCTGTGTAAGAAGAATAAACAATTCACTGCCAGTTTCTTTAAGAATCTACTCTAAAAACACATATTTGCAATTTGTGTTTGGCTTTGACCAACCACACAAAAGAGTAACTGAGAATAGGTATAAAATTAGATGTAAGAAAACCAGAAATAACTAGCAGAACTCTGGAAGACTTCTACAAAGTGAGGACATGAGCATGGATCATATATATAAAATTGATGCACACAGGAGTCAGGCAGCTGGTGAAATACTGATTTTTGGAGTTTGGATTCTGGGACTCCTCATGGATACGCACAGCCTGGTGAGAGACCTTCTCCTTCAGGATTTGATACCTGACAATTTTTGTATCCCTTTAGCACAACATGGAGTGATCAGTCCCTGGTTTTGATTACTTGTCAAATATTCTGGAAGGATGGACTTAAAGACCTGGCAGATTTTAAGCAGTTTAGAGATGTAAACATTTGAGTTGAGCGTTTCTGCAAGTTCAAAACCAAGGCAAGCTGTGAGTGTAGATACAGACACTTGAAATAAATTCCAGGATGACAGTAGACAAATTAATATGGCACCTTTCTTGTTTTAGCAGTACTATTGTCTTTCCTGAAAAAGGAAAACACACTTTTCTGATACTTCCCAGAAGACTTGAAAATATTCAGATGTTTTATTTTGATTTTGTAGACACTGGCCATTCTAATGTCAGTGTGGGATATTCTTAAAAAAAAAGGATGTTCTCATACAAAAATGAATGAATTTAGGAGCGTATAGAGGAGTTCAACTAGATGATTAAATTATTCTTTCTGGATGCATAATCTGTGGATTTATGAATAATGTGAATATGCAACTATATTGCAATTTCATTACCCATTGGTCTCTATACTGAAAGCTTTAGGTTCCCTCTTTTGGCAAAACTTGGGAATTTCAAGTAGGCTTTGTTTTTAAAAACTCAACCTGTGGAGGAATTGCAACAACTTTCTGAATTATGTGAATCCTATCATGAGCATTAAACAAGTGGAATTTGCCTGCTGGAAAAAATTGGGGACTCACTTATCAAAGTCATGGCAAACTTCTAGTTTCAACAAGTACAGTGCAGTAAAATGTTGAAAACATTTCCTTTAAGAATATATAGGTACAAATGCAGCAGTTTATCTCATATCTCTGTGTTCGGCAATGTGGTTGTATATGGTGTACTTCAATCCGAATATTGGCTAACAAAAGCAGCAATGTTCTGTGTAGTTTTTTTTCTACTGGCTTCCTTTCTGCCTTGAGTCCTCAGCCTGTTTCTACAAAGATAAAAGAAGCTACTCCCATTTCTTTTTCCTTAGCAACACTTGCCACAATGATATTTTGAAATGTCTTCAGAGTTGTTAGCATTTGTGTTACGTCAGAAGGAATCTCAGATGTAGTTAATGAAGCAGTTAATGCTAGTTCTTAGGAATACATGATGTAATACCTACACCTTCTTCCACATTTTTCTGCCAAGTTGTTAAGAAAATCCATAAAAAGATGATAGTTTAGAGAATGTTAGCAAGACAGCATTTTTTCTTTAAATTTATTTCTCATAGTTAATGAAACATTACCGCTATAAAAATGCCAAGGGGCCCTGGAAGTATGCCCTCAGCAAATACAGAAACTACAAGGGAGAGCTTTGCAAGTTTTGTGTTGAACATAAGAACATGGCTGAACTCTTCAGCCATGTTCTTATATTCTTTTATGTAAGTCAGCCTCTATTTTTCTGATCGTATCAATACTGACCAAAAGATAAGCGAATCAGCTTTTTACTTCCTTAGCAGATAATCTGGCTGATTTTCTCTCAGGGGTACTTTAGTCAAGAGTCTTTTTCAAATAGGTATGAGGTTTTTAGCAGGAAGTGCTGATGACTCATGCCAGCTGTTTTCAGGACTTCCCAATAGAAGGAATGGTCTCTGTACCTGCTTGTTGCTGTTAGTAGTATCTCTAAAATGATTAGTTGCAATTGCAACTATAACTAGCTGGACAGTCGCAGGATATGGATGCCTAGAGCTTTGCGAATTTAACATCAGCACTAGTGTCGTGTGCAGACTTAGGGCAATAGGGCACGTTGTCACATCAATTTTTAATCAGGCTTCTCCAATTAAATCAATGGACAGTACTGTTTAAAAGCCAATAGTACAGTAAAACCCAGTAGTTGGCTCTAATCCATAGATTCAGAGGGTAGTCAAGTTCAGGCTGATGGTAACTCAAGTAATGGAGGTTGCTTTCAAGTGTTCGCAGTCATTTAGCTCACTCTAAAATGCAAAGTTTCAAAACTGCATCTGATGACAGTTAGGCGCCATTTATAAATACATTTCCTATAATGTGGGATACAATGTTTTATTCATAAAGTGAGGAAGAGCAAGACAATACGAGGCAAAAGAGGCAGAGTTCTGTAAGATAGAAGAAATTTGTTATAGTTACAGTTCGTTGTTGAGTAAGTAAGAGATGTCCCACCAAGCAACTTCAGTACTTTTTTTTTGATATCCCTGTACAGTCATTGCACAGATTTTCTTAAGCCTCAACAGTCAATACTGTGGCAACTTACACAGTATTTCCCATTTTCTTTATGTTAATGAGGCAGAGAATGAGAGGGCTATTATAAATATCAGAGCAATGTTGCCTAGTTTTGGGGCTGTTTTTTGCATGGGGTTATTCAGAGGAATTTCTGTTCATCTAGAAAACAAGGAGGAGTCAAGAGATGACAAAGTTAAAGAAAGGTGAATTGGACATGTTTACTTTTAGATTTCAGGAGTTCTAAAACTCTTGATAGGCTCCAGTTCAGTGTCAGAGATCTGAATCTATCAGTCCCATAGACGCAAGCAGATTACAAGCAGCAAAGCCTCAGTACTTTTTGGTGCACCTCTTCAAGAATGAGAGGGCCTGCAGATCAGACCTGCTGGTTTTGAAGCGACTAGAAAACTTACCTTGACTTCTTTGGAAGCAAGATTAGTTTCATTCATACTGGTTGGTACTCTTAAAATGTTGTGCCTTGATTTGTACTGAGTGCTAGACTGCATCACCCTTACTCCTTGCCCTCCATAATTAAAGATTTAGCAGTGTTGGTAATTCTAACCATTCAAAAATCTTGGTCAGCCAACCAAAGATAATGAGTCTATTTTAGGAATTAAGTTTACACAAACAATACACAGTGTTAAGGGTTCACATTCTTAATCTGTTTTGGCAATCAGGAGGCCTAAAAGAATTTTTGCTTGTATGGATGAAAGCAAAGAATGCCATTTAATTCACAATTCCTGGGATTTGACATTTTAATGAAGACACTAAATATCAAATTTGAGATTTGATGAAGTCCATGAGAATTTTAACATGATTTCTCATCAGATGAGATCACTCCTAATCAATCCCTTAAGAAATGTGAGGAACTGAAAAGGCTGGCAAGATTTTCTGGAGAAAATCTCTCTGGGGTTAAAGAGAAGAATTGGTTGCAGGTCTCTGCAATTTCTTTGACTTGTCTGTACCAAAGCATGGGGTTCTGTAATGTTTTTCAGTGACTTACTCTGAAGGACCAGAATGTCTATCTGACTCTATGTCTATTTAGAGCAATAAATTTACCTAGAGGTGTGTTTTAGAGATTTAATATATATTCGTTATTTAGTGTGAGTAAGGCAAGATATTGTCACCTTGTATAACGAAATAATCAGGGTTGGGAAAGACAGCGATTTACCTAAAAGCCTGATTTAAAGGTCATCAGAAAGGGATTACAGTCCTGAGATGTGACAGATCTGATAGATCAGAACTCCAGAGATCCCCAGTACTTTTCAGTGTTACCTCCGCATCACCAAATCAGAGTTTACATGCTCAACCAAAGCCCTTGTTCCAAAGCCTTTTGATGCCAAATCACTTCTACCCTTTCTCCAGTTTATCTTACAGTCTTCATAAATCTCACATTTCTCTCTGTCCCAGGTCTTTCCATGTTAATTGTCTGTTCTTTCCTGTCTCTAATTCTCTTAGCCTCCAACCCTTCCTGCAAGCCTTCACTATTCTCTCAACTCTATCAACCTAATGTACTGTCATCAAAATTCAGCTACAAGGAGATGAAGCAGCCTCCTGCAGAAGCAGAGAATTTCTGTCAGGAATTTCCTCAAGTCAGACACAATAGATGCTTGTCAGAAACCCAACCCAGGGAACCTTATGCTAGTTAAGAAAGGACTTTTTAACAAACCTTTTGTATTGTTTAGTCCCTTCTTTTTTTTTTTTTTTTAGTCCCCTCCTTTACTGAGGGACTCCTTTAGTGTGTGTAGTGATTTGAGCTCCCACATCAGTTCTGCTTACCCGTTAATAATATTCCTCCATCCTCAAAACTCAAAATCAATCCTGCTTCCCAGATTTCACATCAGTTTTGCCCCCTGCCCCCATCCCTATGATGTAATTTTAGATCAAAGCCAGCAAAGAGGAATAGCCAACCTCTTAACAGTCTGGCTATCCATCAGCTGTAGGAAACCCACATTCTTTGATTTGAATCAAATACAGAAGGATTTTGTACATCCTGCATGGCAGGATTGATGGTTCCAGGTACTGGGCAGGCTATTATGGAGTTTCTTGTTTTTGAGAGGATAGGAACATTCTTTAAATCTCAAATATTTCAACAGGCTGAGAAAATTGTTTTCCTCTCAGTTCTAATTAGATCATAGGTTCAGTGGAAATTGTAATAATTTCTGACTTTGAAAAATGTGATGTTTCATTGGCTTCAGCAGTTAATCAATGATTGAATTCATTCAATAGAAGTTTACTTAAGTAAATCAGAAAACAGATGTTGTGTCTCATTCATTTTGCTATATAGGATCAGAGAGGTAATTACTACCAAAACTTGGAAATCCTAATCTGACAACTGAATTAAGTTTCTATGTGCATATATTATACATACCATCAAATGTTCGATGGTTGGAAATTAGACATTCTGGAGCTGGCCTAAGGGAACCTTTCAAGACATTGGAGATTTATGAGGGGTCAAAGATTACTAGCAAGTCTGACCTAAGTGCTTCATGTGAAATTAAAAGAAAGCAAGAAAACCATTTTACGTAGTATCTGAGGGGAATCATTGGAAAAAACAGAGCAAGGAAAACACTCACCTGATGCTAAGATAAATTAGCAAAAGTATTTCCAGTTATGTAATTTTCTTTGCGATATCTGTCTGCTTGCATAATAAATTATTTTAGTTTCAACATATGAGATCATAAGCAAGGTTACCACATTCAGGAGTGAATACTAAAGATTAAGAGCATAGAAATAAACTGTTCAATTCATATGATTCAGTATCTCTATCAAGTCTGTTCTTCAGCACAGCTATGACAAATTGATGTCCTGATGTAGTAATGGTAAGGAAGGGTCTTCTAAGAAAAGGGAAAACAAAATATTGTTTACATGGGAAAACCCTTTGAAAGTCTGAACTTATTAGAACAATGATTAATTTGAGGTCCACATAAAAAAAAAAAAAAGAAAGTTTGTGAATTTTGTGAATTTTGAAGTTTTTTTGTCAATCTAGAAACCCAAGTCTTTCCTTTATATGCAGCTTTAAAGTTGATTTCACTAGGTGTCTTCTGAACACATAGGTACATTTAGATCCCACTTGACAATTCTGCTGCTGCTGTGTGAGCCACAATAGATCCTATGCTTCTTTTTCTTTGCTATGCCATCTTGAAAAGGGTGAATAAAAAGTGCTGTGTTTCTGCCAATCTAATGAATAGATAAATGGAAGAAGACATGTTTTCACATAGCTTTTTTAAAAATCTATGTGTGGTCTGACCTATAATATTTTTTAAAGGAATGTAGTTTGTACTGGAAAGAATTGAAAATCTGAGAAATTCACAGTAACTTGGGACGACTTCCTGAATTAACACCAAGTTTTCATTGTCAGCTGCTGCTTAATCTTGTTTATCGAGACAGTCCAGTTGAAACCTCAAGGAAAAGGACATTATCCAGAGTCTTAAATCATTCTGAGTAAACTCAAAGGAATTACATCATGATGCCTGGTAAATCCTATGACCTTAACTCTTTCATTGCCTTAGGATGTTTGATTTTCATCTCGGAAAGTACACCTAACTCAGTCTAGAGTGGCATGAATGGCATGAAGAGAGTTACAGTACAGGATAAGTGGTAGTTGTCAGTCTTCCTAAGAAGAATGTGCTTAGCTGATGCACATCTTCTCACAGGGTAAAACACCCCTCCGTGAGGTTATAAGCAACAAAAGGCTGTTGTATGTCAAACGGTCTGGAAGTGCTCTTCTCTTAAAATATGGACTTATAATTTTCAGTTCTGTTTTATTGATAAAGATATGCACGATTAAAAGCTTACAATGTTTGTCTTTAATATTCAACCTGGAATCTTAAGTCTACAAGAATAAGAGGTAACAGAAAGGTGGCAGTGATTTATATTGTCATTAAATTGAAATGGTACCTCTGGAGAATGTCTAAAGGATCTGATATCCTGTATAACACTAAGTTTTAAAAAGTTGTGCAAGGGGTTGAAACAAAAAATACATAATCCGCCTGATGAATTTAGTGTTAATTTGGTGTAATTCCAGAGTATACACGGGGCCATGTGATAATCCAAGGATTTTGGATATTTTATTTTAACACTTGAGTATCTCCTTGCATGAATTACAAATTTCTGCAGTTTTTGATGTGAGGCAAGTGCTGTGGCTATAAACTTATGGACAGATGACCTGGCAGAATTTTATGAGGAAAGGAATAGTTGATGATACAGCTGTTGTAAGGAAAGGTCTGGGAAGAATATGCAAAATGTATCCATAAAAAAAAAAAACACCTTTTTTTGCAGCTAGAAAATTTATGCATAGAAATATTGTTCTAGAAATGATGCTTCCTGCAGTGATCTGTCTCTGTTGATAGTCTTCACAAAAGCTTGGTTTAGGGAGACTGAAGAGGCTTGCATTGATAATTTTTTTGTTTTAACAAGCATTTGTTTCAGAAAAAGTGACTACGGAAATCAGAAAGATTAAGTTACCCCACGTCATTCCTTCTAGCCCGGCAAAGATTCTGTAAATTGTAAAGCCAGAAGTCAGGAACTGTCATCCGAGCACCTTTCAAAGACTTCTGCTAATGTCCCGGCACCTTTCAGAACCTACCTGTGCCCCACGCGCGGCTGCAGGCCCTGGTACACGAGAGGTGTGTGCCGTCCTCCCCGCCGCCGTGGTAAATGCGCTCCACCTTTCCTCTGCACAGACACACACATCACTTATTACCCCTCATTGTAGGCTCCCTGTCCCTCACACGGGCTGCCTGGCGTCAGGGCTCCCTCGCATTCCGGGGGAGCTCCAACAGGTAACTCATCCTAAGGGAAACGGAAAGGGCTCCTGCAAGGGAGAGATCAGCCAGCAAATTAGAGGAGGACAGGGATAATCAGGCAGCAATTATAATTTCTTTCACCAGCAGAGGTGAAGCTGGGAAAAACATACACCCATGGCCTAAGTTTCTCTGTCATTCTAATAAAGGATGTGTCGGCTGTAGAATTGTGTCAGTTGCATCAGCTGTAAAAAATGTGGACCTTTAGCTCAAGTGCTTTTGCATTTAGAGGTTGCCAGCTCGGACTCAATGCGTGGCCCAAAAATGAGCATGAGTACATTTGTCTGTGCTGCCTGTAGCCACTAGATCACAACCTGCTGCAAGCAGAAACTGGAACACCTGAGGGTTTCCACCTGGTCTGGATAACACTCGGATAACACCTGGATAACACTTGGCAGACCATGTGTCCACATTCTTCTGTAGGTTAGCTCCTCTTGCACTCCCACATCCCTCACTACTGAATTATAAGTGAGGTGGAAGAGGTTTACTAAATAAATTTACAATTTGCGGATCAGCATATATAGAAATTGGGTTAAGATCTTTGAGCTATCATTAGAAGAGTTTCTATTTATTGCACACTATTTCATTTAAGTAAAATATTAATTTTACTTTGTAATTTTAATACTTCTCATGTATTTTATTCTCCCTCTTCCCTTAAACACAGAGCAGGGCAACTATTAAAGCCTCCATTTCAAGATTAAAAATAGCATGTGGGAAATTCTATCAGTTTTAAAAAGACAGTGAGTGATTGTAAGCTGCCATAAGGACAGAGCTGGCTTCATCCTCATAGGTGTGGCTGAACGTTTCAGGAAAAGTAATGTGTTATACAGAGCTATTAATCTGTAAGTCACCCCTTAGAACCCTGCCTGATTTAAATTAAGTTTCCAGCTGAAGGATGCGCGGCACCCTGCCCCACTCCCCACTCCCCTAACAAATTATTTCAGGGGTAGCTGCTTCCAGCTCCACCACTGCAATTCAGAGTCCTGTTATATATTTTCAAGAGAGACTCCCGCTCAGTCGGTGTAGCAGACTAGCAGTCTGGGTAGGATTGCTTAGTGAGACCTCCTGCAAGAGTGGCCAAAATCATTGGACTTGCTCTAACTGTCAGCAATCTGGCTATACTCTCATTGTCAGACCTCAGGCATGTAAAGAACTGTTGCTCCTGTAGGTTGATTTTATATCTGTATAAGTTTTGAACTTCAGGACTTGAGAGGACTCTCTCTCTCCTGTGCTCACCTCTACAAAAAGGGCTAAAAGCAAACTTAATTTTGTGTTTTCTACACAGAGTGATGCAAGCAGCCTCGCCTGCCATTGTGTTCTACATTTTTTATTTGAATGGACTGAAAGAACAGATTCTTGCCCAACCAAACCAGTTCCTCAGTATCCTTATTAGCTATTACAGCTATCTGTGCTTGAAAACAACATCCAATTTTCTTCTAGTTATTACACACAGTATGTTTCACAAGAGCACTTAATTCCCTGAAGAATTTATAAACCAAGATTCCAGTGCCACAGTCAGATCCATGCAAATTAAAAGCTGTGGGGATCAATAAAACTTCAGGATTCACCAAGATTAACTTCATTTTAAGATCAGAACATAGGACACAGAAGAAAAGAGGAAATCCAGGAGAAAAATATGTATTTAAGTGTATTGGCATTGCAAGATGTGAAGATCAGATTTCTTGAAGGATTTGTGTCTTAAATGGAGTAGTATTTTTGGTGTTTTTTTATGGATCATTAGAAGGGTAATTCTAAAGTCATTATATTTAAAAATCATTTAAGGCAGTTTAAAAAATGCTGTGTACATATATATATTGCATGGTAGGGAAAAATATCCTATCTTCAGAGAGATTAGGTTAATAAAACAGTTTGGTTGTATACCTTTTGTAGTAATGTAAGCAGGAGTTCGGATAGAATATTTATTAAAAATCATAAATATTATTTAAATATCAAATCTCTATTCAATACTTTGGAATCTTGATAAATAGAAGATGGAACCCAGGAAAATACAATTGTTTATATTATGTCAGCCTTCCCCAGAATGAGACCACAGTATAATTGAATGAAATATATGTATTGTGAAAGCCATTAATTAGCCAGCATGTAATAGTTCACAAGACCCGTTAATATATGGGACTTCTGGGAGTCTTTTCAGATTGCAGCAATTGATTTTGTCTCAGAGCCAAGAAGTGGAGAGTGGTTTTAATATTTTTTTTCCTCTTCCAGAAATATACCTGATAAATCTGGCAGTGGCTTTTCTTTCCTTACCCTCTGTTCCAATCAGGCCATAATTACTCTGGCATCAAGGTCAAGCAACTTGGCTAGCTCTGAAAGATATCAGCTGTTTTTCTCATGCTTGCTGAGCCTCTCTTAGACAAATTTTGCATTGTTTTTTGTGTCAGTTTTATCATGGAACATCGTGCTGCCATCTGGGAAGAAAAACACCATGGTACAGGAGCAGCTGGTGAATGAGAATGGCCAAATAAACATTGGCACTCACTCTGCCATTAGGTGCGATAAGAGGGCTGAGGCCAAGCCAAAAGAGACAGCCCCAAACTGCTGCCACCATCCTTCACTGTCCCTTCCTCTCTTATCTCTATTTAAAAACACAGCTATCATTCATTTTAGAGAAGGGAAACCAAACGTAGCTATCAGGTGGTGGACGTGCCCTCCTGGAGCCTGGAAAACAGAGATATCCACAGTCAAAAGCATCTAAGGTATCTTGCCAACTGACTGAGAGACTGGATACTTTTATTTTACTGAAAAAATAGCAAGAACATTTTGCATTTCCGTAATGACTCCTATCATAGGAGTTCAAAGCACTTTAGACATAAATTAATTCTGGAAGTACTTTGAATATGACTAAGCAGCCACTCTTTTTCACAAATAGAGATACTGAGGCATAAAGAAACAAATACCTGAATTGCTCAGGGTTGAAGGTGGAATTGAAGGTGTTAATGTCAGGAGTAAAGCTTCACTTGCCCAGCTCCCATCCCTTTAACTCTACCAGTAGCCCAACTTTCTTCATGGAGACTTGAAGGAACCATTGTGCTTGCAAACAATGTATGGACCAAACTTTTTCCTCCAGAAATACAACATCGTGCAGCATTGTATTGTTATTTTTTTTCTAAAAAGTTGAATTACATTTGTGGACACCTTGCAAAGTAGATACAGAAATTACATCCAGCCATCCAACGGCACAGACTTCCTAAAAGGGCTGTGTGGGAGGAGGGTGATTCTTAACTCTTAGACTGTGAATTTCTCCAAGGTTTCTGATATCCACACCTTGGATATCAGCATATGTATGTTTGCATTTTCAGATTGCATCAGTTGAGAAATTATTTACATTTGGCACAAATTGGACACATACAGGCCTGCAGCCATTACTATGGTCACCTATCAGCTAGTAGTTTTACTTAAAAATAGGAAGTTTTTCTGAAAATTAAAAAAAAAAAATAGCCCTAGTAAATAGCTTAATTTTTGAAAGTGACAAAACATAGTCTATATGGTGTTTGAAATTAAAGATTGGTCATTCTTTATATTCCATTGCGTTCTATGTTACGGTGTGGAATACAGGGCCCTTTGGACTCTCAAGGTTGACAGCCGAAGACTCTTGTCTTTGCCACCTGATGGCTGTTTGGGGAAGAGTTTAGTAATTTCTGTCCACTTCCCAGTGATAACAGCTATCTTCCTCCAAAAATCACATATGCACTATCTGACCTGCCTGTCAGTCCTAGTAAGGCTAACATCGTGGTCTTAGCATCACCCTTCTTTTGCAAAGAAGACCATGCCCAAGGTACACTAATGAGCCATTCTGAAGCAATTTAAAATACTGTCACCCTAAATTGCTTGCTTTGCCCTAGCATCCCTCAGATTATTTCTGTGATTTCTGTTATTTCTTATTTCATTACTTCTTATTAGAGAATTAAGAGCAAAGATTAGTCCAATCCAAAATCACCACATTTTCCTTTCTTGTGTCTTCTGTGCAACTTCAAAAGACCAAAGAGCCACAATTCAGGGACTTTTAAGAGCAGGAGGAATCATCATGCAGTCTGACCTCTTGCAGTAGCACAGGCCACCAAACTTCAGGTGGTTTGTAAGGACAGGGAGCAAAAACCGGAGTGGGAGATGTTGCCTCTCTGTGTGTTCTAGTGAGCTGAATTCTGCCTGCCTTTCCCTCTGAGGGTAGAGAGAGCTGAGCTATTTTATGTCTCTCTCCTCCTCCACTCAATTCATATTCATGACCCTGGAACATGAAGCCTTTCCAAAATTGTGGGAGAAGAAAGAAGTTTGCAAATGGATGTGGTCTGCTGCCACATCAGCCTAGCTTTATTAGAAAACTAAGCTACCTACATAGCCATGGAGAGTGGGGACCCTGTGTCATAAGACATGAACTGCTGTGCCACACCAGACAATGTTTATCAAATGGCCACCTGGCCTCTTATGGGTAAGAGTGATTCCTTACCACAAGAGATTGGTCCCACCATTCTTATTTTCCCAGAATGACTCCTCTTCTGTCAAACTTTCCCACCAAAAGAACAATAAATGAAGAGAAAAATTAAAAAATGAAACATGGAAAAGATGATGGAAAAGAAAGGAGACAGTTTTCTTTTAATAAATGTATTTGATAAAATGAAAAAAATGCTCTAAATCACATTCCCAAGGCCTTTTCAGGAATTGTCATTACATAAACAAGTTGGCAAACATAAACAACTTCAGATAGTAATTGAACACAAACCTGTTGTGACAGTGAAATCTCAGCTATCTGACAGCATCAGGACACCGGACAGAGGAGAGGTTATGAGTGTGGTCTTGGAAAAAAGATTCTATGCTTTGAGAGCACGTGGGAAAGGGAAGAGCTTGAGGTGTTGGGTAGGTGCTGGGAGATGCGCATTTAGCATGGTCCCAAGGAGCAGTACCCTCTCCTCCTCAGAATCACACATCCACTGATAATTTGTGCTTGGCCTAGGAGAGCACAGACAAATGCAGATATGCTGCAAATATGTGAAATGCAAGTGTCATGCTTGAGAAGGATCGTGTGGGGGCCAGTAGAAGGAATGTATGCTTCAGATACACTGCTATACGAGACATACAATGGCATACCAGACAGGTCACTGAAAGAGAAGCAGTGAATCTAAAGAAGAACAAGTACTCAAGAGGTTTGGAATCCACTTCTGTTTGGCACTAGGCTACTGGATGATCCTAGGCAAATCACCATGTCAGCATGATTAGCTTCAGTTTTGTCATCTGTAAAACAAAGATGAGTAACATCCCTGCTATGATTAAAAATGCTTGGATATAGATTTTTTTTTTTTTTTTCTGATGGAAAGCTCTGTGCAAGATCTGGATGTTACTGCTTATCTCAGAAACCATTCACTGCATCCAATCTCCATGTCCATCTGGTGACAACATTTTTTCTGTTACTGGCTTTCTGGTGAGCTGGCAACTTACTTTACACACCAATTGTTCATCAAAATTCCAGCAAATTATTTCATGGATAAATTCTATTAAGGATTAATCTTTACTTTAAATATTTTAACATAGTGATGCATTGGGAAACAGAAAGGAGGTAACACTGTACAACTACTCTCAGAAGTCTGCTGCTCAGTCTCCGAAGGCCATAACATGTCAACTATAGCATTAAACAGAAAATCTTCACTTGAGGTTCTGCAGCAACAGAAGATCCAGAAGATCCACCAGCCCCATAGGGTAACTCAGAAATGGGCTACTGATCATGAGATCAGATCAGTCATGTGGCGCTGAAAAGCCCTTTAGAAAGAGTTCTTAAAAAGTTAAATGAAGGCATGCAAATGCATCCAGTATGGATAAATCTGCTTTTTTATTTCCTGCAGATACTTTCCACAGAGATACTTAGGGAAGAATGTCTGAGGAAGGAACTAGTAGTGATGGGGAAACAAACTAACTTGTGTAAGCAAAAAGACTTCCTTACAAATAGCAGTGCTCGTCTGCCCTTACAAAGTAGATGAACTGAGGTCCTTGTCTTTGCTGCCGGGTCCATCATGAAGATGCTACAATTCTGCATCTTAGGCTTGTACAGGCGGGAAACCTACATATGGCAATTGTTTTGGGGACTGTGTCTTGTGTAAATACATCCAACTTACTTTGCTCCTGGTATCTCAAGCACCAGTAAAAATCTAGATGGAGCAGCACTGAAATCATTGGGGATTGCAAAAGTATCCAAATGAACTAGATAGAGTTTCACATTCATACTACATTATCTGATGTATGCTCTCAAAACCAGCATTTGCTGAGGTTGTTTTGCCCCAGTGCATGCTGGCAGTAGGTATGGGTATGTTATATTCATCCTGTCCACAAGATGTCAATGCACCCTAAGAATTGCAGTGCACGTGTATGCTAGTTTTTATGTAGGATGAAGCCTTGAGTATTTGTGCATTCCTGTTTTGTGTAAATGCAGTGTCTAGGTCACCACAGCCATAATTCTTCCTGGACCACTAAGGAAATGACACTGCCAGTAGTAGTTAATAATAATAATTGACATAGACCAGTATGTCCTGCAAAAAGAATCTGAGAGAAGAGGTGCCCACGAATGGTCTCTGTGATTTGGTCTCCTGATTGTCCTGTTTGGAAACATAGGGGGATTCATCAGGACGTGGTGGTTAGCAGTGCACATGAGCCACAAAGAAAAGGATTTTAGCTTAAGCATCATGCTTGAAATCCCAGGTGGGAACTGCGTAACACCTGAATTGCTGAGAGCGTGGGCAGAATGAAGCTGTACGTATCAACAGCTGTCCTTGTTTACTGATACATTTCAGTGTAAAAAAGGGTAAGAATTAGAATTATGGAAATTCATATTACTCCCTGCCTTTACTGAAAGCTTTATTCTGCTCTCATTTTCCTTGAGACTATTAAAATAACATGAGTGCTCTGAATTAAAATCCACAGATAAGGAAAAGAGGTTGTTACTTCTAATTGTACAGGACTTCCGAGCTCCTCAAATAAAGGCATCAGGTGAACACTGATACCTGTTATGTCTTACTGCTTTTCACTTCTGTTTGTATCATGAGAACGGAATTACCTATTTGTTGTCTGAAGACCCGGTCTCTATTTGCCTTGATACAGAGTTAAATGAGATGGCCCAAGATGCCTACTTTAGACTGTTTGAATTTTGGCTTACGTCAGCAAGACCTAAGTGTGCGGAATTGGTTTATCTGGAAAGGGAGAGGACAGGGTGGGTACTTTTACTGGCATTCCCCCAGGGAAGAAGGAGCCAGCATTTACGAATGTGTTTCAGTAACACAGTAACTGCTGCCAGTTTGTCAGAAGCCAACTTTTGCCAAGTGCCTGTTCAGTTTTTCCATAGACCTTTAATATTTTCTTTCAAAAGAGGAGGATGGAAAATGAGCTGAATGCCACTTGTTACAACAGAGATGCTAAATTTGTCCTTTTTATAATTTTCTGGAGAAATATATATTTGCTTATAGCTAGTTCTGAGTAATATAAACCACAATCCTAGCATTGTCATTTCCTCACATTTTGTGTTGGAGGCTGATTCTGTTCCCCCTTACCCTGTAAATAATTTTATGCTGTTGGTGGAATTAAAACAACATAAAATAATTTTAGAGTCACCTTAATGTAATCTTGGGGGTTGTTAATTATGTTTTTCTGGGATAAATCTGAAGTAACATGCAGGTTTATTTGCTGTTCTACCAACCAGAACAGAAGGAGAGAGGGCCCTTTCCAGACTTGACATCCTTTCCTCAAAGCTACAAAAATGGTCCAGATATTTTTATGATTTACTGCAATCAAAATTCACTTGTTAGTATCTTGCAGACAAACAATACGGAAAGTGCAGGTGTGTTTTCAGAGTTTGGTTTTGCCTGTTTGTTTTCTCTTTCTTCATTATAAGCGTAACATGCTCCAACTTTATTTTTTGTCTCAGGGAAGTTTTACCAACTCAATACTATACCAACAAAAACTTACAGCATAAAATCAGAGAGAAAGTATTTGTATTTTATTACATATCCATCTTGCTAAAGAAGGAAGGAAAAATATAAATGATAAAAACTACAACTAGATACGGTGTGCAAGAAAAATGCAACTCCTTTTCCCTCTTATGAAAACAGTCTCATTCAAGAACAGTTCAGACACAAAAATCATGCTTATGTGTCAAGGTGTTCTTAAATGCCAGCTTCCACCTGTGGTATCTGATACTGCTTTAAATATTTATGGCTGGCCCTTTCCAGCACTTTTGTAAAGTCAAATGTATGTCTGGTTTTTACAAGCTGGGATATGGAAGTGCTAGGCATTTAGAACCAAACTTTTATAAAGGGTAAAACTGTTGCACTCCCAACACTGAGATGTTTTGTTCGTTATTCTGGCTTTAACAAGATTGGTGGGGCTGGCAAGACTGAAAACAGATTGGTTGCCACTTCAGGCCTGCAAATACACTTTTGCACATGAATTTATATCCCTTCTTCACCCTGGCACTTGCTGGTTGTGGCCACAGCTAGAAGTACCAAAAAGCCCAGAGAAATGTGGTGGAAAATCTGTTTCAATAGCACATAAAGGGGAAAAAAAAAAAAAAAAGAGCTGAAAAGAGCTGAACGAGACTTACATAACATGAAATGGGAACTAAATTAGTTTTCTTTTGAATCTTTAATAACATTTTAATCAGCAAGAAAATATAGATGTCTCCCAACATGTCTCATCCAGAGGTCCAGATCTGGCAATCTCTTCTTGTTCTGTGTCTCTCTTTCACTCTTTCCCATCCTTGTTGCCCATGAAAATAAATTATGTCTTGTCTTTTTTTTTTTTTTTCCTTCTGTGATAGTTAGGTTAAGCTGAGTAATATTTAAACTGAAATAGTGCTATCCTTTATAACACATCATCTTTAGCATAAGGTGACGACTACTTGGCCAGCTAATTCTTTAGAGATACATCTGTTATACTTCTTTCACATCTTCATGAGTTTCATTGACCATAACTTTTAAAGGATTATTTTTTCCTCAAAGCTATAAGTCTAGACAACAGTTAAAGTAATTGCTTTTATTCCTAATCCCATACATTTTTTTTTTCTTCTTGTTTCTCAAGAATTTGCCTTTCCTTATACGCACACCCTACAAATGACACCTTTGCCAGTAAAAAGGGGGATAATGCAGTTTGCTGCTTTTAAGAGCAAAACTATGCTGAATGCAAAAAAAAGAGCTGGGAAAGCAAGCAACAACCTTAAAAAAAAACTCAATTTTACCCACAGTATAATACACCTAGAATGACAGTTGGAATAAAGGTTGTACTTGTGACCAGTAGTCTATAGGAGACTTCCTCTTATCAGGAGAGGAAGCTTTAAGGAAGCTTTAAAGATGCTGTTTTCGTGGGGCACGGAGAGACAAGGATAGTTTCAAACCCTCTTGTCTGACTGCTCCACGGGGCAGAGGCACACATGATTTCACTTCCTTCCTGTAATAAATCATTAAGAGTTCTCTACTTAACAAAAAGACCTTCTGTATGCAGTGTCTGAATTGTGGTAATTGTAATGTTTATTCATTTCCATCAGACTGGAAGGGAAGACAGATCAATATAAAACATTTTGACCTGAGTCCTGTGAGATCGAGACTCTGTGTCTGTTCTATACAAGACCTCAAACAAATCACTTTGACATAGATATCTTCAAAGATAACTAAGAGTACCTACCAACTATAGTTTTCTCTGTTTCAGGTGGCTGACCACCCTTGTGGGTCCTGCTCTTAGTTTGGACGGGGCTACATTGTCTTTTGATGGTAGTAATCATGGCCAGATTTGCCTGACCTGATGTAGCGGTTGCCATCTAAATAATTGTCCAGACTTTCTGTGTTCAGTGGAGAGAATTAGCCTTTGTAGGGTGTGATTCATCTCTTCAGGTTGCTGCTTCATGCCCTCAAAATGCCTATTTCTCTCCTCTGACTAGAAAGGAAATTGGGCTAGATGCTGAGGGCAGCAGATCCCAGAACTCCAGGAACATCTAGAGGGTCCCCTTTAAATATGTAGTGCTTGACCCAGGCGCTTTAATAGTGTCTTGGTACGATCAGGCAGGATGTCAGCAGTTGCTGGAAGAACCTATACAAGATAGTTAAGAAAACATATGAGAAAAGAGACACTTTCATATCCATTCTTTAAGAACAGAGTCTATAGAACTTGCATTGCACTGAAGTCCTGAGGACAAATAACCAAAAGATAGAGAAGCTTAACTGCTGTTGTGTTCAAGGCCCTACAAAGGCCAGCTGAGATAGATAAGGCTGCTGCTTGGGATTTTATGGTTTTGTACATCACGACCTTCTGCACAGAGGAGTCTGCCAAGCATTCTAGAAAAGCATTTCAAGTACTTGGGCATTCAAAAAGTCACTTCAGAAGAAGCTAAACTATTGCTGAGACTTTGAGCAAGTTAAAATTCACTGAGAGTTAAAATATTCTCCAGCTTTCATTTTGCTTGTTTCGTTTTGTTTTTACTTTCCCTCTTCCACCCCCAGGTTTTTTCCTCTAGAAGTTTTTCACGCTAATGGAAAACAGTTCAGCATGTAGGTAGTGATCCAGAACCATTATTAAACATCTGTTAAGTCAGGCAAGGCCAGGAAAAACTTCAGCTGGATTGCAATTGTTCTTGAGAGGGTGAGCAAAGGAAGGGAGAAAGCACACAGAGCACAGGAGGCAGCCAAAGTCTGTTTGGATTGGGGGATTTTTTTATTTCCTCCAGAATCATAACTATTAGAAGGAAGCAAATGGGTGAGGTTCTTACCCCAGGAGGTATACAGTTGAATAGAATAAGATGGCTTATGTTCTACCACTCCCACACTTTGCCATTTTTTGATGTGCACACGTATGAAGAGGGTTATGGGGAATATAATAGCTGTCCTAGCTACATAGTTTGACAGAATGCCTCCAGTAATATCTACTTCTCCAAAGGGGCAATGCTACACTAGCTATCCACTGGCTTGGAAATTGCTTTGATCTCTGTGGAAGGAAGGTATTGACTTTAGCACTTTGAGAAACAAGTTTGGATGAATCTTCCTCTTATAGATGTTTCTACCTCAAGCAGCCCATTGCACATCCCTTCCAGTGCTTACCACAGCCAGCAAAGGGGAACATGTCCAGCACATCCACAGAAAAAAAAAGCTTGAGGTCCTAGCATAAACAACCGAGGAAAACTTACTTGAGGAGTCTAGGTGGAGCAGTCAGGATATTATATCATTTCTGCATATTATTTCTCCTAACTTTGGTGCAGGAACAGTAACCACTGGCTGGAGTAGGCAGCTGGCAGCAGTAAGACCTTGACTCTAGAGCAACTCAGCTCCTACTAGTTTGAAACTTCATTAATAGAAATTCCATGAAGTCTCCAAGCACTATTACAGAGCCCTAAACGTTGCTTGCTTTCATAGTGGCACAGTGTGTATCCAAGTGTGGAATCTGAATGAAGCTATTGCAATATAAACTCCAAGTGCGTAGCTTCTCATTCAGAGGAGCAGGGGCAGAATGCTATCAGTCTGGCTGAATCTCTTCAGATAGAGTTGCCATCTGTTATTATAATGCCATGTTATCTAATTAAAACAATATGACTGCATTACAACATTTTGAATAGTACTTTCTTGCTAGACTGTTTCTGTCTCTAAAAAAATTTACCATGCTGCCTGACTGCCTCTGCACCTGCTAATACAGACCCTGTAAATAAATTGCAAGCTTCTCCTTTATTAACCGTATGGTCAATAAGCTAGTTCTGAACCTGAAAATATTTCTGCATTTTAAATTCTGTCTGACTGACTATATCCAGTAGTCATTTCTCCATTTTTTGAGGAAGTGAATAATTTGGGTACAAGAAAAGTTTCTGTCACACTTCTGTATGTATATGACCCATGGGTACTAAGGATGAAAGTAATCAAGGTGGCTGAAGTTATGTTTTTCAAAAAAATAAGTACTTTTTGCTTTTTCATATCTGAAGTGTAATGAGTTTTCATTTTCTTCCTATTTTATAATCCTAAACTGATGATTACAAGTGTCTCTTGTTTATATCTCTAAGTCACTATAGCCGAATTTTTGATTTTACTGAGTTGTGCATTTAACATCTTTTCTGAAAGATGCAGACGAACAATCTACTTGGCATTAGTTGAGTTTCCATTTTTACATCATGTTTCTGGAGATAAATAAAAGCAAATGTAAAATGGTACCAGCAACTGAAATCTGTGTTTATAAGAATAAAAACAAGTATTGACTAGAGAATTACCATGATGACTAAGGGAGGAGGGCAAGTTTGTTAGTCAAAGACTCTATTTTAGATCTCTAAAACACATTTACTATACTTAAATAAAATGTTCAGTTTGATAAATGTAGAACTTTTATCAATATTGGACTAAAAGTCTTTCAAGATATATTTTATAACTGTTTACTTTTTGCTTGTAAAGCTTTTAGTTTACAGAAGCTAGAATACTATATCAGATTGGATTTCCTGGTTGCTATCCAGTCCTGAACGGCACCCAGAAAATGTAACCCCTAGCTCAATCTCATCCAGTTTAAGGCACATTTACCTGTGTAGGTCCCTATAGGATTGCAATGCCCACCTTTGGCCACGCACACAGGTGAACTATGTCCCAATATAACACCCTGTTCTGTGACTCCAAAAGTATATTTTACCAAGTCATATTAAGTATCAATATTACTGCTGTCATCAACGCAGCTAGCCATGGCATTAGGTCTGTATTCTGTACGAACCTTTTGCCATTTTGACTATCCTGAATCTACTCTGCACCCTGCTGTACTTTGGCTCCCTTTCTGTCACCCTTAAGTTCCTCAGTGTTACTTTCATGATTTCACTATTCTAGCAGTGAGAGGGAAAGGAACTGAATATTGATCATGCTCTATTCCCCGTCCCCTGTCACTCAGCACTCCTGCTGATCTCCACAGAGCTGGAGAAGAACGGCCCTTCGATATGGGATATGTGGGCCCCAGGTAAAGATCAAATGAGGAAGAAGGATTTGACAAATTATCTAATTTTCCAGTGCCATTTGGCAGTATGGTATTCACCTAGCACTGAAATCCTCCCCAGACAGTTTTTGGCCTCAGCCAAATATGCTCAGATTAGTAAGGAGTAAGAAAATTCCCCATTTATATAAATCCGTCCTCCTAAAACCCCACTAACTTTTTATTCAAAAGGCTTAGACTTAAGATACACTGTAGTGCCACGATATGTTGTATTGAAAAGACTCAGATTATGTCAGCAACCACTAGTCCACCACAGCCTCTAAGCCTTGGTTACCTCTGCTTTGTTTTTAAGATGCAACTTTTCGGTGTTTGTTTTTCTCCCCTCTCTTTCCTTCCTACTAATGATCTTCTAAATATGGCCATAGGACAGAGCAGGCATTAAGTCTTGAGGGTTGTAGGCAGAAACGGGGCTCTAACTGGCAAATGTGTGTGGAGTGATACCCAAGACCTAGATCCCTTCCCACTTAAAGAGGCTCTGGTAAACATTCGCCTCAAACATGCTTTTTTTGTATGTTGTATTACCATCTAACAACTAGGCTATTACAGCTTAGTGAGGACTGCAGACTTCCAAGGCTTCTTAAACTTATGTGGAGTATGATGAAATTTTCGGTATTTACAGGGAAACTGTATTTTCCAAACCTTTCTGAAATCACTTTCAATGCCAAGAAAGATTTAAGAGAAGTCCCTTGATCTGGAGAGAAATGCAAAGAACTAAAGTAAAAACATGCTGTAATATATACCCGCAGCTCTGTTTTAATTTTAGAACCCAGTTGTGTTTCATTCTCCCAGCAGATGAGAATGATGAATAGTAGGACCAACAATATTGTTTTCGTGACTGCTAAACTCTTGACTCCCTGGATAAGACACACCTTTAAGCAGTGTCTCCTAAAAAGAAAGAAAATAAACCAAAACACCTATTTGAGATAAAGCTTTCTGTCTCCTGCCTGCAAATCCTATTTTGTTCATGCACAGTCCTAGATGTTTCCTGAAACTCTTAATATTGATTATTAACTTGAAATTTCCTGGCTAATGCTGCTGGTTATACCATTAATCTTTAATGCACTACAGTACTTGTGAGAAGTCCATGATCTGGATGATCTTTCAGCAAATAAAAATTCAAACTTTCTAATCAAACTGATTGCGCTTGAACATATCTGAGAAAATTAAAGGTTGATTTGAGAACATCGCTTCTATAACATATAAGTAATGAAAAGGTAAGGCAGACTTGAGGACAAACTTCATCAGTTTTTCATCAGTTTTTTGGTTCCTTTCAGACTTTCTTCTATTCACACATTAGGAAACTTGCCCTGTTACCTATGCAACCTACCAGGCCATCCCAACCTATTCTGAAAACCCAAATAATTGCCTTGTAACCACTTCTGCTTCAAAGATAATAATCTGCTTTTTTTTTTGTATGTCTCTTTTCCCTTTTATGAATTATTTCAAATCTAATTTCTCCCATCTAAACCGATGCATTTCTAAAATCTTGAATTCTCCCCACAAAATGATCCAAGTTCTTTATCATGTCTTCTCCATCATTCTGCCTATGACAAGACACGGGATGATGCCTCCTTTTCAAAGGAAAGGGACTTACAGACTAATTGAAAATGTCAAAAGCATTGTAAGAAAAATAGCAGGCTTTTATGCTAAAGTAAATGCGTACAGTTCCATACACTTCAAAAGTAGCTACTTACACCACTTACAGCCACAGCATTTCAGAACTCTGCTTCAACTTCCTCCGTCATCACAACTGAATAAGGTTTGCACCTACTCTGCCACTTGCTTCCAAAGTGAAGCTGACCTCTCTGCTTCTCCTCCTCTCTAACCGTGAGGAGATAGAAGTGCTGCCCAGCGCTTTAATCCGTACTCAGCCATACCACATGCTGGTTGCATTGATGTGGTAAGTCAAAGGAGGGACGCATGGAAAGGTAATAGTTTTTCAAACTTGTAAGAAGTCAGGAAGAATTTTCATCATGAATTACTGTGTCTAGAATCTTAGGAGCTCATTTTTGAAGATTTTGTTGTTGTTATTCTTAAAGCATTTGTGAATGAGGACATTGACATTTTGTCATTATGAAAAATAATAAAAAAAAAGAAACACAGTATTTGGCATTTCTGGTCAACCTGTACCTTCTGAATTTATATCTCCTAAGTGAGAATCTGAGTTTCCTTTTGAAAGGAAAGAGTTCTGAGCCTTCATGGCTGCACAGAAAACTTCAAAAATATTGAAGTTTAAAAGCTAAGAAACATAAAAACAAGCAAGAATAACACCTTGCTTATTTATGCATTTGTTTATTTGCAAGTGCAATAATAATTAAGCTAATTTCAAGGCACTTGGGAACATCTTGATTTTTAAATACTAAATGCTCTTCTGTAAATAGGGAAGAAATTGTCCATTCTGCATGCTGGGCAACATCATGCTTAGAATTCCTCTCCCACACTCACCAGTGACACAGAGAATAAACATATTCTTCAGCCACACCAGATTCTGGGTTGCCTCATTATCTTTGAATCCAAGAGCTAGTAAAGCCTTGGGAAAGGTCTGGAAGAGTCATGATTTACGCTTATTCCCAAGTTACACTCATCGATATTTACATTCATGATTACATGAATAAATAACAATGATTACATGTAGAAATATCAATGATTACACTCGATATTTGCAAAAGGAATTATTTTATTATTTCAATTTTCACCAATTTTGTTGTTCTTTCTCTTTTCCATAAATACTGAAAACAAGAATAAAAATGTGATGAGATAGAAAATGTCCATGGTTTTGAATGTGAAACAGTCTTAAAAATGCAACTAGCTTACAAATCCACATTAAAACTTCTATAAAAATTGTCTCATTGCTGTTGACATTGTGCATATAAAACAATAATCTGATTAAAATTATTGATATACCCCATAACAAAAGTATTCCAGCAAGAGACTCATGCCTGAGGGAGCTTTAGGAAAATCATATTATATGTTTTAAGACAACTTTAAAAAAATACTTTTGTTTCTTATTTAAGCATCTTTAAGTCTTCTGTGAATAATGTTTATGGTTCTTCTTCTCTTCAGAAACTGATGGGGTCAGGCAGTAGCCCAGGCCATAACCAAGCAGGAAAAAGAAACACACACCACAAAGAAATCACTGTTTGGTCTGTTTACTATTTTGAAGTCTAAGCTTATGGCAACAGCTACTTAAGTGTAACCTGATGCTCAGAGCATCCTGTGAGGGTTAAAGAAAAAGCAGTGTGAACAGTAGCCCTTCCATTGTAACCACAGCGGCCAAGGCAGCCAAAGGCTTTGAGCAAGCCTCCCTGGCGGAGCAGGCACTGATGCTGAGGGTAAGGACACTCCTGCAAACCCACCTGCACAGCTGTTTATAGCACTGCTGCCACTGGGAAAAATCCCACTTCAGTGGGCCACTCTGTGCCCCACAGCACAGTCTGACTCTTTATGGGGCTGGAGGTGTCTCCATTGGGGGTAGAAGCACAGCTGAGCCTACTGAAAGAGAAGAACTTTCTGCAGGTCTCTATGTCTTACAGGCACGTTGAGGTGGGGTTGGGAGGAGGCAGAATGATGATGAATAAGCAGGAAATACTGAAACAAACCTAGCTGCCTAATGCCACCAAAGTGGGTTTTTCCCATCCCCCATTCCCAGCCATTCTTCCCCATTCTTATTTCCCTCACTTATGGTAGGAGCGGAAAGTCCCTTTAGGCCTTTCCTTGTTTCCCTTTGCAGTCTGTCCTGAGCTGATGCTTTCTGTATCCTCCATTTCTAAAACAGCACTACAAGTAAGAGCACACTTAACACATATAGCTTAGGCTGACCTGAGCTCCAAGCTGATCACCAGTAAACTAGCTGTTAGTCTCAGGAGAAATTTAGTTTATAAGTTAAAGCACATCACCATCCACGGCTGCATAAAGCCAAATGAGGTTTGGCTAGGGCAACATATAGGGAGAACTGTTCAACCTGAGTCCACTTCTGAACAGGTAGAGTCAGGACAAAGAGAAAAGGAGCATGTGCTGAATTGCCAAATTGGACTGAAAATTCATTTCTGATATGGGGACCACCCACACGTTCTGTAAAAGAGTAACCTCTTCTCTGTACTTGAACTCTGTTAGTACTTCACCCTTACCACTGTTGTCCTCATCACATCTCAGTTAACAGCCTTTTGCAAGTACAGCTTCAGAACATTTCTTCACAGATTCCAAATACCTGTGAAACTAGATTGGCCTTGAGTTTTGCCAGAAATACAAAACTCAGCTACAGTTAGCAAACCTTTAAAGGAAATCCTGGGGTAAAGCTTGAGTGAACCTGATCCTGTTTAGGGAGTCTTATTGAAACCACATGAAACCATGTGAAATTCAATGGTTTTAGCTGTGTTTTGCTTTGAACATTCAGTTCATTTAAACCCTAAATTTAAAAGGAAACCACAGCATTTGGAATCTGTATGAACTGACACTGGAAGTAGTGGGCCCTTGGTTTGAAATGGCGGAACTGGATACACCAACAAGTAACTCGGCTCTCTCTTTTTGCATGTGAACAACTGATAGTCACTGATAGTCACCATGGTGCCTTTTTTTGTTTGTTTGGGGGTTTTTATTTTTGCCTGAAATGAGGGACAGATTTGTGTTTGTTTTGCTAGGTACAGTCTGACTTTAATTCATCCCACCAACACAAATCCCAAAAATTGAGGCCAGAACTAGCTCAGTCTAGCTGGGGCTATGTACATGAGCATGGCACACCACCGAAGTTGACAAACCTTGTCCAGCCTAGTTTGTACAGGGTCAATGCCTTGACTACTCTAAGACCTGTCCACAGCTTCTGTAGCTCACCTGCCCTTGGCAACAAGATAGGAGCTTCTGACAAGTCCCAAAGACTCCTTTGTCTTAAACTATCTCTGTTAAATGCAAATAATCATATTTATCTAAGTGCTTTGAGATCTTTGGTTGAACAATACTATATCTCTGGAATACAAAATTGATTATTTTATGAAATAAATCGCCAGTGCTGTTAATTGTAATCCGATGGGAATATTTTCAAAAGATTATTCACCCTTCAAGTGCGTCTTAGTTAGTAGAATTTTTGCTACTATATGTCACGCTATTGCTATTGCAAATTATTGTAAATTATTGTAAATTAACGTTTTGGCACAAAAGCTGTGGTCTTACTAACTGCTCAGATTTTAACTTCTTAACACATTCATATAAAAAGACTGATGCCCTTTGGTTTCAGTTTAGTCTCTCATAAAGGATCCTGTAGCAACTGAAGCAGTTGTGCCAAGAGTCACTGTGTAAGCATTTTGAATGCTTCGAACAAAGACTTTGTGCTGATTTTTAGCCCACAGCACCCTACTGGCCTAAAGATACTGTAAGCATCACTCACTGAGTGGTGCAGCAGTGTTGCCTGGGGACGTGCAGGAAAAAGCTTCTGATCCTAGCAGTTCACTTAACCTGGCCTCTGGCACATCTTCCTGGGGACAGCAGGAAAGCACTGCTTTAGCCACCTGGCCATCCAACTCCAGGAAACTTTTAACCCCTTTGGAAAACAAAACAAAAAAAAAAACAAAAAAAACTATTAAGATCCTTTTCCTTTCACTTGGGCTCACCTCAAATTCGTGTGAGATTCATTCCTAGCTACCAGTGCATCACTTACATGTGATAAATACATACTTAGGCCATTTAATTATGACACACTGCTCCTGGCTTTGATCCGGCAAAGTGCTTAAGCACATGCTTACCTTTTAGGAAAGGTTAAGAACTTGTCCATAATCATATAACTATTGCCTTAAGAACACAGCAAGCAAAGTAATTGAAAAAAATCAGCAAGATATATACATCAAAAGTTAGGGCTCCATCTGCTTAGTGTTTCTGCAGCATACAGCTTGGTACTAAAAAATCCAAGCTATATTTTTTTGTGTGTTAATTTTCCAAAACGTATAATTGCAAAGAAAATAAAACCTGAAGTTTAAAGTCTAAAGCCAGTGCTGTGTGAATCTTCAGGGACTCCAAAACAATAGATGGGATTTCTGAATGGGATGCAAGCTCTGCAAGGGAACTATCCAAATTTCAAAGTTCATCCTGGGAGAAGTTGCATGAATTCAGCAGCTCAGCTGTTACAGAGAGTGAACTAGTTTGTGACATGGGACTTCGGCAGGACCTCATGTGTTAGCCATGTTCTCGTCCTCTTGTGGTCTGAATAGCCGTTCTGCTTAATTTGACCTACAAACCTCTCTTCTGCCTAAGCTTTAGGAAGTACTCTGGCTATTTACCTAAAGCAAGATCTGAATGGAATTTATACAACTACATTATTTCAATATGTTCTAGCAGCACTGATCCATTAGTGATTTTTTGGCAATACAGTTATTCAAGAGTAGCCCTTAGTGTAGTTATAGTTGTACAACATAAACGTGCTTTTGCCATCATCATAACTTATTTTGCTTTCCAAAGCTGTATGAACTGTGTCTTCAAAATCGTGTTCTGTTGGTATAATCATGTCTACATGAGGAGGGATTATTGCTTTAGTTTCACCCACATAGACACCTCTGGCTTAGAGAACAGCAAAGTTGGTGCAGTGGCTTCTGACAAAATATGCCTTCATATCTGTGGATAATCAAGCACGTAAGGAAATTTAAGAGGACATTTCATTAATATAGCCTGTTACTTAAACCTACATCACGTATTTTTTTCAACGTGGTAGCAGATCAGTTCCCAATTAGCTATCCTCCCTCACACTGCAGTCCTTGATGCAGTTCATTTCTTAATGAACAGTATAAGCACAGTAGCTCGGTGCCAGATTCCACTAGCAGTCACCACTCTAAATAGAATTAAAGCACCACAAATTTAAAGAAACTTTGGCAGAATTTAACGGTAAACACTATTCCAGTAAGTGCTTCTCTTCCATCACTCAATTTATCATTTAAATATGTTGCTTATACAGCCTTTTCCTTAATCAAGATGAGGAATGTGACAACATTCACTGTACTAAATTGTTTCAAGATATTAGATATATAGGATTTTTTCTCAGTCTTTCTTTCAAACTATATGTTTTCCAACTGCAGATTAATAATGGTCTCCCTTATATATGCATGTCTCAAACTCCATAGTGTCAGTTTATTGACAGCTACTATTGCAGAGCTACTGTA
>VZSV01000001.1:17468085-17481219 GCA_013398735.1 Nothocercus julius | reverse complement strand
TACATATCAACACAGTGTTAAAGTATGACCAGTGAATTTACGCTCATGGCTTCACTGGTTCTATAACCTGTAGAGATGTTACAGTCAGAGGAGAGGAATGAGTATTGGTTGCTAGTGTGTGGCCTTGACTAACTACAGAGAATGGCTTCTTGCTAGGGAGTGCTGACAGGCACAAAAGAATTCTAATGAAAATCCATCTTTTCTTAAGCCAAAAGTGAAAAGATGTTTTGAGGAGGATGGAGGATGGAAAAACCATAACAGATTTTTAGTGGACGGTGGCCCCCTGCACATGTGCCTATATCCAAAGTGGATGCTAGAAAAGAAAGTAACTTGGTGCTTTAGTGTTTCAGAAAACAGGAATTTGACTTGCAAAAGTGTTGCTATTAAGGCTCATGCAATATAACTTACAGCTGTAAATAGCGACAAGTAAATTGAGAAGCGGTCCTTAGTTAATGGTGGATGGTTTGGGTTTTCTTTTACATCCACACAGTATATCATGAGTTACATTTGTTTTCAATGATACTAAAATCTGAAGCTACTATTAGAGCACTAAGTCTGAACTTGTATATTAGTCAGAACGTAAGGTTTATATTTTATGCCTATATTCACCCTAATAAGCTTTTGGGTAAAATAGATCTTTAAAAAGTGAATTTCTAGCTTTACAGTCCAAATTATTTTCTTTAATAATTAGCTCTCCTCACCAAATAAAATATATCATTATAGTTGGTGTTGTCTATGAAAGAAGCATTTTCTTGTTGTAATCACATAATCTCTCAAACTTATTTCTCATAGCTAAATAAACTTGCTTTCATTAAGTCTATCACTGAAAGTCATCTTTCTTAGACCTCAGCTGATTTTTCCTGGATTTCCACAGTAATCTTGTTAGTTTGAAAAGGTGTGTCCCAAAGTACACTATTCATGGGAGAAATAGAGCAGGTGTGACCCTAAAAGTTTCCCATGTGAACAAGGAAGAGTAAGGTATAGAACATAAAATAAGATGGATTATAACATTGGTACCCATGTTTCTTATTTCAATGTCTCGGTACTAAGGAAACCATTATTTTCATTTAAAGGGATCTTCTGTAAGAAAAATGCTGCAATTACCCTCTTGTAATTCAAAACCTTGATAAAAACAGCATTCAACCAGCCATTGTAGATTGCAAAAAATAAAGCAAGAGATAAAAGTGAAGCTCTAAGTTTAGTGCAACAGTCGAATAAGTCCTGATATAGCACAGTCAGCTTGATATTGCAGCATGAATATTGCGTTATCAAGCTAGTCTAAAAGGGATTATTAACCTCTGACAAAGGAAGAGAGCTCCCCATCCCCCTGTTCAGTAAGGGCTGAGGCGGGTTCTGGTATCCAGGCTTCTAGGGAAACAATGTTCGTCCTGGACCATTCAAATCTGCCAGCACTGAGCCAGTAACGGCAATGGTAGAACATGAGGGGACACGACAGTGTGAAGGTCAGCATTCTTTCTCTGCAAATGATCTCACATAACTGTCTTCTCTTGGCAATTCAGAAACTTTTCACTTGGTTGATCAGTGGTGGATTAATTTCTTCCATTAATGGTGTTTTTTTAACATACAGCCAGCTTTTCTGTGGAATCTTCCATAAGTGTGATAGGGTTACCTTAGCCGAAGGACTAGCAGACTTCTTTCATCTAAAACCAAAAATTTCTTCAGAATTGGTCACTCTCACGGCAGTCATCCATATTTTATGCATAAATACACATGCAAAAAACACATGCAAAAATGCTCTTGATGGAGGAACTAATCTAGTTCTGTTGGTAACATCGTTTGCGAAGAGGACCATTTAACTGGCATCTAAAAGATGTTACTTACTGCATGTTTAGTGTTAGTGAAAGCAAGGACAAATTGACAAAAAAAGGGTACCTCATAGACCACTGAGGTCTTACTGGTACATGCACAGATTTGCTGTTTTGACATGTGTGATTGCATAAGCTGGACCCTCCAAGCAAAAGAACAGAAACAGATGGTGTCTTCTGAAATGTAAAATTGCTACCACATGGTGAGAATATTGGGAACAAGCACATTAGAAATAGTATTTTATTCTCCTTTACAGTGTTATATATAAAGATCTCAAAATTATATTAAAAGATTAAGTAACTTACTCAAGGTAAGGCAAGTCTAAGAGAGGTAGAAAGAACACCATTCTGCTCCTTCATGCTTTGCTTGAACCACAGAGTTTGAAAGAACAGATGCTTATTTTATTTTGAATGAGAAAGAAAGTAGGACTAACACGAGAATATCTCTAGTACCACTTTTAGGAAAAAAAACAGCTGCCTTTGGTAAAGCAGATGCTGAAAAAAAAAAATAAGTGAGAGAAAAGCTCAAAGAGAGGAAGAAATGGGAGACAGTATCATTAACTAGATTGCCCATGAAGCAGAAGTAAGGAATAAATAAATGCCCAGTAATGATAATGACCAGTGCTATAACAAAGCACAAATTCAGGCCTATTATGATGATTATAGCCAAGTGTCACTATAATAAATGTGTTCTAATCTTTTTTTTTTTTTTTTTGCGTAAAAGTAAGCCTTATCTATCAAGTTGATTGTTATCAGATGGTCTTCGAGATAGTCCTTTTAGACGCATGTATTAGATTTGACAAAAGGTTGCCTGTGGCTCCATTGTAAATGAGTTTTAATGTCACTCTAGAAACGATCTGGTGATTTTTCACATGCTGTCTGCCAAAATGCAACCGTGATACTTTCTATATACTGAATATTCAGATATTCCCAAACAATACAAAGAAAAGATTCAACCTGGCAAAGATATATTAAGCCACTGTCACTTTCTTTCTAATCTTGATTTAAGGAAAATGTTTGACTGGTAGGAAATGCTCTGGATATCAAAGGTGAAATAGCAATATGGATTGTTACAGATAAATACAGCCCCCTTAAAGTTGCTCCATGCTAATAAGTTGAACAAGGATCCTGAAAAAAAAACCCACGAAATAAACAGATTTCAAAATCAGGTAATTTGAATTATTTCCAAATAGTTTTCCAACAAGCATTATTGCCTTAATAGATATAGTCTTGATATAAAGCTTGATTGCATAATGAATTTACCAACCACATTCTCAAAGGGCAATGAATGAGACTCAGGAAACCATTTTCTTAATGTTAAACATCTATGATTAATAACATCTACCTGCTGCCAGAAGTAAATGTACAACACAGTAAGATAACTCCCTTTCTTTCTAATATGAAAACAAAATAATGTGTTTTCCAAAACCATCAAAATATAAAAGCTTGTTTTTCCACGCATGTATGTGCTTTGGAATAACCTCAGTTTGTCAGTTTGGTCTATGTCACTAATTTTGGTTCTGTCAGACCAGTGTAGTAGATTTCCCAGCTTCACCAGGCTTCTAACATTTAAGTAAGGGATCGTGACCTCCGGCTGACAAACTCAGCAAATGCTGAGATTAGTGATCATTTTAGATAGCTCTGGTCTGAGACATTGCAAGCATCTTTATAACAGAACTTGGACATCGTATATATAACTATAATGTACTGAAATACAATGACTTAGTTGAAAAACTGAATAATGTTTTCTTTGCTACCTTACAGGCTATCACTCTTTTTATTCTGTCACAAAGTTTTAGTGTTGAGTGATTCATAGAGTCTTTCTGCATCCTGAATTCCCTGCTTATAAAATGGTGACGATACTCCATTTCACCCACACATTACTTAAACTCCAGGCTGTTCAAGGCAGGACAGTATTATCACAGCTCTCAAGAAAATTGTACCACTTTTCCCAGTACAAATAATAGATCGTTCTTCTAACTGGATTAATTAAATGAATAAATGAAAACGGGATACATCCCACCTAACTTTAGCAATCTAAATTTAGGCATCAAGTCTCAACTAGTCATCTAGACTTCTGTAAGTAGATGAAAAGAGATAGAGATTCCCAGAGGGCGATTCATCCCTTCCTAAGATAAGTATCCAGGAGAGATGGAAAGAATTGCTGTCTCTGTCTTTCCCTGCCTCTGCAGTGAGCAGAGACAACCAGTCAACTAGATACCTAACTTTTTGTAGCTAAAAGTAGTTGAGATGACTTGCATTTTTTGAGTATCTTTTCAAAACACAGTCATTCATCTTTCTCTGATTCATTTGTAGTAGATATAAACCCAAAGAGGTAATTTCACCCTGCTTAGGGTTTCATATAGCATATGATTAACTTTTAAGTATATCAGGATTGTCAGGAAAAACATGCACCGCTGTGGGGAATGGGATAGAACTATTAGCGGGACAAAGTTAACTCCATGCTGACTTGGATAACTAAGCTGAGGCCTACTTTATCTCCATTTTGGCTTTCCAGAAGCAAATGTCGTTACAAGCACACACATGTTAAACTTTTATTCCTTTGCAGATTTTATGTAAAACATGCACTAGCTGTAAAAGATAAAACACTACTGAAAATCTCCGCCTACTTCTGTAACACTGTGTTAGTCTAGGAATTTAGGTTAAAAAAATGAGCTGATACATTCACCTGAGGTAGAAAATTCAGTGCGGTATTTTGAAGATATCTTTCTGTAGGATTTCTTAGATGTGAAAATTTAGCTGAGTGGTAGTTCAGTAGTGTTAACAATTATGGTATTAATGACAAGAATGACCCAGCTCATGCTAAGAATGTTTTTGCAATAGTAGAACTAAAGAACAAAAATAAAGAACTGAAGTATTCTCATTGATGAACTGTCCCCAAACCAAGCAAAAATTTATTACAAATTACTATCCCACTGTGCTGTAGGGACTATATGAGCCTTGTTCTTTTTATTGTCAACGTTTTAGTCAGTACATGTTTAAGCACATACATTGCTGCACATACCAGTCCAGGGATCTATTGCTTTGAAAGTAATGGTTTGGCATCTCGTAGCACTATTTTTGCAGTAAATGTCAAACACAGCCTAAGTTCCCTGACTCTCTGTACCTTTATTTGGTACTTGGTACTAAACAAATTTCTCAAATTCTCCAGATGTCCTGTCAACACTGTTCCAGCTCTCACCCAGACTCATTCCATAAAGAATATGAATAGCATGGGGAGGGTTTCACTGGAGCTGTCTTTACTGTTTCTCCACCTATAGGTACCTTGGCTACCTTTTCTGGAGACCTCTATGTTTCTAGTGTCAGGTAGAGGACTGATAGAGTGTAAGGTAATTCTCTAATGTCCAGTTCTGAGCTTTGAGCAACAGTTATCATGTTTCCAAATAAATTCTTTCTGCTTTGAATATGCTGTTTCCTTTCCTCATGTGAGATTGTTTGGCCATCTGTTGCTTTTGATTTGGCTGCTTTCAACTCTGTCTTTAACACTAGCAGAACATATTTATGGAAAGCTTATCCATCAACACATTTTCTACTACATCATTTGTTTCCCTTTGACACCAGCAACATTAACGGCTCCTCCAAACTCAAACTGCAGCTTACAGTAGATGGTTTTTGTTTGGATGTTTTTTTATTGAGTTTTGTGTAGTACCTTAGGTGAATTTTGTCTTTCTATGAGATAATTTAATATTACCACTCACAGATTGATAAAAATGCCATTTTTAATAAATTCAAACAGTTCACAGTATGCAGTATTGTCTATCTGAGAATATTCAAAATCTGGATCATCAGTCTCACAATCCTATCCAGTATTGTTTTTATCCCCTTCATATCGGCGGACAGTGGATAGAACAGCATTGGTGTACAAAATGAGGAGCTTCTACAGCCACAGATTTCTTCTGACCATAGTAAGGATTCTGTCAAGTAGTGCTTTTGTCAGTGTTTTGTCCCTCTGCATTTGCAAAGCGCTTACCCAGCTCTCCACCCTTTGTTCCTTCCTCCCGGAAAAAGATGTTTTATCTCACTTGCCATTGGCCCAGTTGGAGCCATCCTCTGACTGTGTCTACGTGGTGTGAGTGCTACAGCTTACCCCGCAGTGCTGGTCCTGCACCTATTCAATCCAGCAGGTACTGGCCCTTGAGCCATTTTATACCAGCTTTGCCAAAACAGAGGCCTTTTAAGATCTTTTCAGATATTATACCTTATTTCCAAATAATAGTAGAGAACAGAACACAGTTTCAATAACTTTTTTCTCTGTGTGCGTAAGCACACTGGGAATTAAACAAAAGAATTCTCTCATTAGTTATTGCATTAGATGATGGCCACTAAAAGAACATTTTCCTTTTTACTTGGAAATGTCCTAATTCCTTTAGAAGAGATGAGACATGCAATAAAAGTATGTCAGCTGAAGGACATGAGCCATTCAAAGTTGTAATAGCTTCCTTCAAGGCCCGGGCCTTATCATCACAACTAACACTTAGACTACTTCAGATTGTTCATCATTCTTCAAAGTATTTAAAAGTTCTTGTCATTGTGCAAAATACTACAACTTTCCCTGGTTGAAGTTCACAGCGGGTTAACTCCTATTATTTGACTGATTTTTTCCCTTAAGTTATTACGTTGTAACTATAAAAATACCTTGCTGCAAGAACTACATTACATAATGTCTCCCTCACATTTTACAATGACAATCGTGAGACAACACCTACCAAAAAGGTGAAATAGGAAATTTTCATTTTCTGTCTGACAGCACAGCAGATTCAGAGAGGTCTCAGAGTCTGTTTATGGGTATGATCTGCACCCCTACTAACTAATTTAGCATCAAGAAAGACGATGGTTTCATTAGAAGGAGCCCATTCCCTTTGATAAATAGGTATACTCTATATTTAACTGTTGTTCACCAGGTTAGTAAGAAATAGATATTTTTTCTTTGTTGCTGCCAGTTAATTTCCGGCCACTGGTTCTTGAATTCAGATATAGTTCCCATAAGCAAAACATTCCCAATTACTATGTATTACCATAAATAAGTATTAGCTCATCCTCACACATGTCCCTTTATGATTCTTCACAGCACTGCAGCTAAGAAGTTGAGCTTCTCTGTCAAAATTGCCTGAGCAGCCTGAGTCCAATAAAGCCACACCTAGTTGTCAGTGGACCAGTATTTGGGTAAACACGGTCCAACCCAGCACTCCTGAGCCCAGTGCCATGGTAAACAGTGAAGCATTCAGAGTTTTCAGGTCCTACCTCCTGAGTGAATAAGACTCCACCTTGCTATTCTTGTCCTAACAGCAAGGCAAATAAAAACTCCACACGCAACTCAGAAGAGCTGCCATTGGGTCTGCTTAAAAATCATTCTCTGCAATTGCATGATAGGCTGTTAAGCAAATAAAGGCTTGGCTCTGTTCTGCTTTTCTAGCCTCTAGGTAAATACCCAGTGAAGAAAAGCACTCAGGAATTAATAAGCAAATAAAGCTTTTAACTTATCAAAAATTATCTGTTAGATACTGAAGCAGATGTTATCATGAATATATTGCTGATTTCACTGGTTTATGAAGAGTTCTTTGTTTTATTCTTTAACTTTGAATTTTGTGTGTCTTCTTTGCAAGCTGCAAGTGTTTTAGCATCAAGCTGAAAGCTTGATGGCAGGAAGCCCATCTGTGTTATTCTTAAATTAAAAGAATGGCTAGATATACTTTTTAAAATGGACATTCACCCTTTGTTTATTATTTCAGTTTTTGCTGGTTGAGTTTTGAGGATTCTTTTATTATTCGGATGTGGTGGTCAGGACACACCAGCTTCTATCCATGTATTGCCATAATCTTGATGTAACTCAAGATATAATATTTACCAGGGATGGATGTGAGCTGTAGTTCTTAGTCTGTAGTCTGTAGAAGGCTATCTGAATAGATTTGGTTCAACATACCACATAATTGCTATTTTTCAGATTTTCCAGGTCAGGATCTTGAAGGCTCATTCACCTTTTAAAGTGTCTCTTCAGTTATAGCTTTTAAGTTTCACAGAAATCCCATTGGAAACATCTCAGGTTCAAATTCTACATTCATACTCACTGACAATACTGATATCTAGCGGGCAGAAAAATTTCTTCTCAAACACTCCATCCACTTCTAATTAAGAGCATTCACTCTAATGGTATTTCCTGTAGGTACTTAGCAGTAGAGTTTCAGTTATTTTGTGCTCATGAACAGTTAAATATTTATGACTTGATCTTTCGGGCAGCTGAGCACCTCCTTGAAAGTGATGAATGCCGTTTGCTCTGGTCAATACGTTGATGGCTACTTGAAGGTTGCAGGGTAGAAGTGCTGCAGTTGTGCTTGCTCTGGTGAGATTCTTAGGCTGTGCAGGGGAATGTTCTTACATTGCCTTTATATCCCTGAGCAAACACACAGCTGGGGCCTAGGAGTGAGCTGCTACAAAGCAAAAGTTCTATCTATCCGACATCCTGTATTTATTTACACCAAGGGAACTTCTTGTTTGAATAAGGACTGGTAACATAAACATTTCCAAAATTAAGTTGTAAGGTTTTCCACATGCTTTCCCAACTGCAGTCTTAAGTACGGGGAAGTTTAGAAACAAAATCATATAGGCTGTAGGAATAACTGTGAGTCTATTGTGAGTCTTAAAGTACCCACTCTAAAGTATATACACATCTATACATTTTATATACACACTGTAAAATAGGCATGCAGTAAAACTAAGCAAATCACAGCTATGTGATGTGCAAACCAAGGATCACAACAGCAAATAGCTCTGTTACCAGACACAAATACTGTCCCCTTTTATTACATTAAAAGGGTAGAAAAACAAGTTATACCATAAATAGTAACAGATATTTAAGCTTTGATATCTCATATAGTTCCCATTTCATATTTACTATACAGCTCAGGTTTCTTTGACAAGTCTGTCCTAAAGACTCATTTTAAAATAAATGCTTTTATACATATTTAATGTATAATTATATTATTTTATATCATATTCATATATGAATGAGGTCTGTGTAGAAAAAGAGAGATTTGAAAAAGATCTCTCTGAATATTGTTTTCTGAAATGAACTGTGGAAGTAGAGGACAGAAATCTTTATTAATAGGCTAATTGTTACTAAATAGAAGGAGGAGAAGGAGACTACTTCCAGAGAGAAGATAATATGATATATCATAGCTTGCTGGCAGCAATCCCCAGTTTGGAAGAACTCAAACTATGGTCATTTTATGACAGCCTCTGTTTTCCATGTTGCTTTTTTTTTTTTTTTTTTTTGCCCACACAGGGACTGCGACAGGTGTGCAGGTGGAGGGCTTAAACTGTTTAATTTGTAACTGGAAGGTCCTAAAGCAGCTGTTTAGCAAACAGATCAAGCCTGGATGCATTGTAATTCGCCCGTTATCTAGTGCTCAGATGGACTTACAGTTTTGCAGGTATTTCGCAGCCACAACATGCTTTTTGCTTTTAATTGCTCAACACCATTATTTTTTCTCTCTTTTGCAAAGTAACCAGCCTGTAAAATGCTCATACATGCTCATCTACATTGTATTTTAGTTTCACTTTGCTTTTGGCTCCTTCAGCTTTCAGAGGGAGGAAAATATTGCTCCATAGGAAGGGTTATTTTTTACTTGCCAGCATTCCTCTGCAGTCCTAATGGAAAGAAGCAAGACTTTTTGGGGGGAGCCAGCATCTCATTTCCATGCTGCTCTCATACAGCCCCTGTTGTATCTGCAGGGCCTGCAGAATGTAACTGCTGCGGCAGGACGAACAAAGACGGCATTGAGCGCGCCGAGCTGCTTCCCTTCCGCACCACTCTGCGACCGCAGAGAGCTTGGCCGGGGCTCGCTGCCCGGCGCGCACAGGATTCGCTGGCTGCACTCAACTCCCCCAGGACTCCAGGTCAGCATTCTGAATTTCTCCAGTGGCTTGAAGGCTTCCTTTTCAGGACTCGTCTGCACAATGAGAATCAGCTGCAACTTGTTTTCGTTCCTTTCGTTGCATACGGACATTTGCTTTCGGAACAGCGCTTAACAAAGTGGTTGCTCAGTAGAGCTAAGGTGGCTGCTTGCAGTACCCCAGATTTTGCCCTAGGATGGTATGTTCCGAAGTTACAGAAGTTGTAAGACGACATTGTTTCTAATCTACTGCATCTGAAATCCCGTTGCTGGGGTCATTTCCTGACTTTTGTGTCACTTCACTCCAATCCCTTGAAAGTTGCCACCCCCCGTGACTTTGCAAGCTAAGTATATAATTGAAGTATTTTCCCATATCTATTTCCTAGGTTGTACACATAAAGGAATTTACTGAAAGCTTGATTTTACATAAGGAAAAATAAATGTACCATTTGAATAATAAAAATACCATTCAAGGTAAGTTTTTAAAGAAAGTGATTAAAGAAAAAGATCTTACACATACTGTTCATTCAGGCTTTGTTCAAATTGATGAAAAACATACCAAAACTGTTGAAGTTCCATAAAATGCTTAAAATTTCATAGATAAACGCATTCCAATCTTCAACATGTCTGTTGCTTTAATGAACAAAACTAGGTCCCAGCTTCCATTTCAAAGCCATAAACTATATGGGACCAATATTAGACTTGAAAGTCAACCTTTGCTTTGTAGATAAATAACAGACACAGTTGACTAAGGCTAAGGCACCCTGACCATAAACACTATCACAACGTGGAATCACCCTTACAAACTGTGCCAGTGCAGCCTAAGAAACCAACAATTAAAGAGAAAGATGGGTCAAGTAAGGATTAATGACCAGCTTTATTCCAAAGGAAATATCATAGAAGCAAATAAGGATTCTAACTTTGGTGAATAAGGCTTAGAAGTTCTGCAGTTTAACTACATGCCATTGTATGTTAATGACAGAAAAAAATCTTTTCCCAGTTGAACAAGGGAAGACTTCCATTGAATTCAGGGACATGCTGTTTATTCAAATCGCTACAGCCAATGCAACCAGATTTATCATACAGTTCTAATTTGGGGAATAATCCAACCAAACTTCTGTTTTGTTTAGCATTCTATGTTTCCTTCTCCTTTCTTTCTCAAAAGAAAACTTTTGTTTGTACTCATCTTCACAAGAGATGGACCTCAGTAAAGGATGAGCTGCACAGATTTGTTTCAGGTCAGGTACACATTGAAAAATTCAGAGGTTTCCAGAGTTTTTCTAATCTCATCCAAACCTCTCAGATCTGGAAATTGGATGATAATCAGTTAAAAGCAGACTGTCTTGTGATTTTTCAGTACTTCCTTGTTTCATTCAGGTCAGCTGTAGTGCAAGAACAGCCTTTCTCACAGTATTTTGGCATTTCCAATTTCAGTTCTGGCTGAAACAGAGAAGTGCCAGGGCATGAGAAATAACTTCACAGTTGCTTAGAAAACATTTTTCAGAGGTTAGATTAATTTGAATTTCAGGTAAATTTTATTCTGGATAGGCTGATCTAGTCATTTCCCATACTAAGAATAATTTTCCTAGTTTCTTTACTGACCAAACATATTTCGTCTAGTAGTGTTTTCCAAAGAACAAAGCAATTTGACTGGAGTGCAAAAACTGACTGGCACACAATTACATAGAGAGACTGTTGACAGCTGTTTTTTTCTGTGCTTTTTACCTAGCCTTGGTTTGTAGGGCTTATCCGTGGCATAGCTGGAAGGATCATTTATACTTCAGCAAATAGGCAGAATCCTACTAGGCAGAACCTTATCTGACAACTTTCCCATATGCTCAGAAATACTCCAGTTGTGCAAATAAGGATTTTTGAGACAACTGCATCAGTATTTCAATCCAAGATTGGAGAACAACCTTTAATAGTGATGTTAACTAAAATTTCTGTCTTACAATTTATTTTTGGCTAAACTTCTTGTATTCCATGAAACAGAAAAAAAAAAAAAAAAAAAAAAAAGATACTATTTCTTAATCGAAATAGATTGTTAATTAGCGTGAACTTTCATAGCATTAATACCCTTCAGCAATGAGCATCCTAAAGAGTGAAGGTAATTCACAAACAAGTAACAGCAGAAAACAACCCTGTGGATGTTAGGTTTATCATTCATTATTTCTACTTGATACTTCACTTTTTTGTATTTAAATAAAACACACACACATATTTTATTCAAATTTTTATTCCTGGAATCCACCTTCTGCAGGCTGTACCTGAAAGGCACACAGCTACACTGCTGCTGACCAGCAATTTCTCACGTTGTCCAAACAAAATCCACACATACTGCTTCCTGCTAAAGAAAGCCCTGGTGACGTGGCAGGGTGCACGGACACAGCCCGCAAATTCCAGTGGAGTTTCACAGAGGCAGAGCTGTCAAAATATACCAGGGCCTGCAAATAGTGGCGCCACAAAGCTGTCTGGCCATTTTGGTTTTCTTTTTCTTCCTCCATACTTTACAGTGATCAACTGAATTCTTGTTAGGTGCTTGTAATGAAGAGAGAAACAACCATACCTCTCTGTGAGCCTATTGGTAGCTTGTTAGTAGCAGTCAAGAGGCAACTTCTTTTGGGTTTTATTACCCAGTCAAAGCTTATAAACCAACCAGAGATCTGTATTGTTTAGAAAAGGCAATTACCTTTCAGGCACGATCATAATGGGTCTATCCTGCACAACTGCAACTGTCATGAGCTTCTAGATCTTTTAGATACTTTAGAAATGCTTGCAGATTTTCTATCAATATCTTTTTTTTTTTTTTTTTTCTTAGAGAAAACAGTTTTCCAATATCTGTTGTTTTCCACAGGATGCATTTTTGGGGATTACTTATATTTTCCCATTAGGATAACCGATACATAAATACTTTTCAGCTAGCTGAATAAGAAACCAAATATTCTCTTTTGCTGAACTAATCTTAAAAGTTTCATTTTAAGTCAGAATGTACTGAAATGCATATTCCTCTTCAGCTTCTTTGCTATATTCGTCTCATACCCCTGTTCTTTCATTCAGATAGTGTTTCTTGGCCAAACTATCTCTTTTCAAATGCGATGGATGATGTTTCATCAAAGACACATGAGCTGTACGTTAAGCAAAATACTTCAGTCCAGCCGTATGAAAATACTTCAATTGTTAAAATATAAATATAAAAATATAAAATATTTCCTGACTTATGCATTGGAATTTTTCAAAATTTCAAAAACCTGTGTTGCGCACAATAAATAGGAATTTCAAATTTTGTTTCAGGTTAAAGTTTAAGAAGGTGTTGAAATATTACTGATTTTTTCATTTTCCTTAGCTCAAGCTTGATCAGAAAAAGCTTTGCACCTTATTAGTACAAATGAAATCACTCC
>VZSV01000001.1:17416372-17467885 GCA_013398735.1 Nothocercus julius | reverse complement strand
TTATGTGGATTATAAATAGGCACTTTATAATTGAGTCGAGACTTAGCCACAATTATAACAAAAGAACCTTTTAAAGTGGAAGCACTTTTGCTTCCGTTGTCATTAGAGCTGCATGCTAACCTAGCTTGATATGAAGAAAGAAAAGGAGTGGGCCTGCAGAAGCGTCACTTGTTTCAGGGTATATTCTTTTGAATTGCTTCTGTGAAGTCAGAGAAAGAGTCTGTGAAATTCTTCTTTAACCATCCTGGATGATTTATTTAAAAGTAAAACAAAATATAAAATGTCTGTCTGTCACAAGAAGCACCTCTGTGACTCAGTGAACTGTTTTTATGTGTGTGTGTTTTGGTTTTGTCTGTTTTTGTACAATTTCTGTGCAAGAAAAAGATACTCCTAGGGGTCTGATTAAGCACTCTCTCATTTGCTTTTGTAAAAATACTTGCAAGGTTGGTTTTTTCTTTATGCCAGAACCAGCAGCATCTCTCACACACTATGTGAGAGCCACACAGGGAACTATGTTTTTGATGTTTTTCTCTGCTTAGCCGCTAACTGGGAACAACCAAGCATTTTAGAATAAGCAGAACAAGAAATTTGTCATAAGATGGTCAGGAGGTTTACATGAAGTTCTTCATGGGGTTGAAATGATGCTGAATGATAAAAAAGGAAAAGCTCAGCAAAGTAAGTGAAAGCACTTGTACGTTAAAAAAAATGCACAGACGGGTTTAAAAACAAAATTTGGATCTGATCAAAAGAACATTACTTGATCTCTTGCAAAATATGCTTTGCCTGCATGCTGAACAAATTATACATAACATTTCACAAGTTCTGAATTTAACTTCGAATATGTTTTGGCAATAAACTACGATACTCATAACAAAATACCATTGGTCCTACCAAAAAGCACTGTAGTTCATTCCAAACTATGAAGATCATCTTCATTAGTTTAATTCAAAATCATTAACCAAACAAAAAGAAGATGTTATACTGAAGAAATAATACAGAGATGTTTCAACATTTTACAGAATATTCCAGGAAGAGAATTTTTATTTGTTTCTAAGATTGCTTTCCAGTATGTGTGAGGGGAATAATGAATACATTTTACTATTGATTAAAACAGAGTACATCCCATTATCATGTGTTATATCAGGTATTATCAGGTAACTTCATGTATTATCAGGTACTATTTTGGATCAGAATACAATTTTTTGTACTAACACTACACTTCCTTTTGTCATATTTACAATTTAAACACTTTCATCACACATGCTCCAGTACACAGTTCAACTGCTGAAATCTTTTTTCCCTAAACCTGTATTTTTCTTATTAGCAGTGGAATCATATTACATTTACCTTTGCGTTATATATTATTGAATAGTATCTTTAAGCCAGATGTGGCAGCTCTCAGCTTAAATCTAGACTAAATACATGATTTCAGGCTTAATCAAAGGCAGTTTTTGGTCATCACAGATATAACATTTCACTCATAGCTCTTCATCTTTGTGTATGTCTTCAATCTTCAGTTTTGACTGTGGACTTGCACAGGATGTGGAGCAAGGAGCATCTAGTAGAAAAAGCTCTAAGACAAAAGATTTTATTTATCTTGTACCTTCAACTAAAGAATTTCATTTTTATATCCATATACCACTTTCATAAAAACATCAGGTGGTAACAGACTCTCTTTAAAGGTTGAAAATGTGGAGACCACATGCAAAAGACCAAGAGGTAGAACTGACAGTGGAAAGTGGCAGGTATTACAGCCTGTTCTTTGCTGTAACCACAGTTATAATTCTTTACTTCCACATCATGTCAGCTGTGTCATCAGTATAATCTATGTTGGCAGCAGGTTTGGAACACCCAGTCTTTCTTTACTCCCTAATACAACCCAAGAAATAAAATTTATTATTTGTTTTCATGAATATGTAGCTGGTGTATTTGTAGAACTTGTGGAACTGCTATTTATTTTTACATATTTTTAAATTCACTTAATACAAATCTAAAGCTCTACATACTTTTATTATTTAAGAAAAAGAATTTATTATTCATTTTATTTTTCCTGATTTTAGTTTATTTGCAATTTCATCTTAAAATGGACTACAAATTGTTAGAGGGATGCATTCCGTCTTTCTTTGTGTTTGGGGACTTGATTCACGGGTTAAATTCAATGGCTGTGGTGTGCAAAAGATTGTGTTAAATGCTAGTAATGATGTTTATGGTGTCACGAAGTCTTTAAAACAAATGTTCAATCCCACTCCGTTGAATTCAATTGGCAATTTGCCACCAACTTCAGTGCATCCAGGATTTTATCCTCTGAATCTTTGAATCGCGATGAATTTAAAGTATGTTCTTAACTGCTATCACTCAACAGAGTATATTTATAATCTGTCTACTTTTCATTGATTGTTTTATGGCTTTCTCTAATACCAAGTGGGAAAGCAATGCATTGGTAAACATCCACTAATATTTCTCTAAATGTATTCACTTATTTTATTTTTTTTAAGTAAACAGTGATCATGCATGGAAGGACAGTAGGATAAACTTAGGGACTGATTTACTTTAAGGATTTTTCTAGTGAAGTGTTTTCTTTACTGGCTTTCGCTAATTTAACACCTTTTTCCTTCTTAACATCGGATCTTGTGTCTGCATAAATTCCCTATTTCTTCTATATCCTGAAAATATATCAGGGTGAGAAAGGTTAAGCTTGCTATAGTTACGCTTCATTCCTTGTTTGAAGAGCAGAAGTGGTTTTGCTCATGCCTTAAGATACCATGGTTTAAAAATGAGATAGGTCTCATTTGTTTTGTCATGTATATCTGAAAATAAGGTTTTCTATATTAGAATTTAAAAATGAGATAGGTCTCATTTGTTTTGTCATGTATATCTGAAAATGAGGTTTTCTATATTAGAATTTAATCATATGTCTCCTCTGTGTTCTTAATAACTTCCCTCCTTAGCAAATTCTTTTGCTGGAGATTTTACATCTAAAAACATTTCTTCATAATGTTAGTATTTGGTAGTACCCTAAGTTCCAACAGCAAAGTGTTTTGTCATTGGTTTCTGTTTTGTTCTGTTTTTTGCATGAGTGAAACAAGTGATTGCTTATTAAAAAATAATTTTTCATTCTTAAATATTTCCAGTTGTTTGTTAATCACTTTTACTTTCTTTGGCAGTCACAAATGATCTTAGAGGAAGAGGGACATTAGTGACCAATTCGGTCACTGAATTTAGTGACCAAACTTAGTGATAGGATTCGAGATAAGATATAACAACCATCTAGTCTTTGTTACAATTTAGGGCAGGTGATTTCTCTGATTGACCTAATTCTTATTTGAACTAAGGCATTTCTTGTAGGAGAAAATAGTCACTATTGATTGGTGTTCAGTGAGGCCTTGCCACCACAGCTTAGGGTAAATTTCACCTAAAGTTATATATGCTGCTTTGAAAATTGCATCTTTTTAGTCAAAGATTGCCAGCCATGAGGCCTTTTTGTAAATTACACTGATGAGCTCTATATCAAATGTTTGTTCCCAGAAAAAGTGCTTAAGGATTTCACTGATGTAGTTACACCCACTGACCATTCCTTCAGAATTTCAAACTTTTGTGTAAATCACTTTTTTCAAATATTGTATCATCCATATGTCTCTTTCCTGTCTTTTCACAATTTTTAAACAGCTATGATGAAACATGGATAGAAGAACTAGATGCAGTTCTTCCGATTGTGGTACCACTGTAGAGGTAGAAAAATTTTGCTACTTCATCTCAGTCCCATCATATATGTACACATCACCTAATCCTTTTGCTCATAGCATCATGCAGAGAACTCACCTTCAGCTGATTATCCAATGTGATATTCAATTTGTCTTCGGAGCCACAAATTCCAGGTAGATAATCACATATCCAGTACTTTAAATTCTTTGGTCATACAGTTATGACCTTATACTTTGCTGTACTGAAGGGATTTTGTCCGCTTTCATACAGCTTGCTAAAAAATCTGCGTATTAGTATTACCTGTAATAGTTCTTCCTGAGAACACCCAGACTTTTCTAGAACTCCACATGCAAATCATAGATTTCTATATAGCAATGTATATGAGACGTCAGAAACATTCAGGCTTCTTAAATATAGTTTACATTTTGTGCAGCATTTTGTGTAGTTTAAAATACTTGGGGCTGAGTACGTTCCACACGTAGTTTCCTTTTGCTTTCAAGAAAGGTGGGCAGTCATTCCCAGCAAAGAAGTAACAGTCATGAACTTAACATTGAAAAATGCTCTGAGTCAACCTCTCTGTACTGGATTGAAATTCTTTCATGTCTTCCTCTACATTTGTATACCAAGAAAGTTTTATTTCTGTATTTTCAGCTCGGTTCAGAAACAGTCCGTTTACCTTTATTTGTTCTTGTCCAGTAATTTTCATGTTTTTCTGACAAGAACTTAGGCAGAAATTCCATTGTGCCTATCACTAGCACCTCTCCTCAGCAGCACGATGCCAGCTTTTCACTCTGGTGCAGCACTGAACTGGATTTCTGACAGGCTGAATTCCCAACACTAATATTGTGATTGACTGGTAATATCAAGAATACCAGTAGCCTTAATTTTCTCATATTTGTCAGGGTTATTTACGTGATGTAGAACAGACACTTGTGTTTTCTTTGTGGGACCTCAGAAGCAAAGATGGAAAAGCATAAAGCGGTAATCATATCAAATGGGGAAAAATAGCCACATTAAAAATGAGATCAATATGATATTGTCTTATGTTCATATATTAATTCCCTTATATCGTATTTCTATAATTATGTCAGATCAAAACATTTCTTACAGGAGCCATCTCAACCAAGAAATAAAAGACCTTTGAATTTTCCTTTCTCAGACACAAGAGGTTTAAATCTTTGACTCAAGATTAGCCTTATCGCTGTGTATGGAAATTCTGAATGTAATTTGGATAGTTGGCAAACAAAGCTTTCTAGCAATTTTTGGCTGGTGGAGATATTTTACAATCCCTTCTGCATTCTCTTGTTTCTCTTGTTATCCTCGTGTTTTTTCTACTCGCTTTTTTTGACTGACTCGAATTACACTGCACTGTTGAACTTCATTACTGCGTAGTGTGAAATGATTCCTAGATCCGTTGTTATCAATGATTTTATATCTATCTTCTGTACCTTATAAGAGAAAAAAAATCACAAACAGGTGAAGTCACAGATTTCTTCAGCAGTGCTGAGTGTGCAGATTCTCTGCTTTGTGCCTGTCAGTTTGTACTCACGGATGTGCTGGTGGAAAGTTTGGCTCCAAGGGCCTGTGTCAGCCTGCGAGGCAAGCCAGCGGACGAACACAACGAGCAGAAACTGCTAAGGGAGAACTCAGCTGGAGACCTGGTTTGCAGCGCTGCTTTCATACCCCTAGACATTGCTCCTCCTTAACTGTAAAGTCATCCTGGCACTTAGTTTGTCTTCTCTTCTTTGTTGTTGGTAATTACTAGATTATACAGGATGAGTTACAGGAGCATCTGAAACCCATTTAAAGATACATTTACTGAACAGAAAAACTGGTGTTACTACAGATGCCATACTTACACAAGAATAACCTTATCATTCATTTTCATAACAAGGGCTGCACTTGTCCACAGCAACTCCTATATTTATCCATCACAATGAAAATATCAAACTAAAGTTTCCGTTAGCTCGGTGGTACAGTTTGCAGATCCATTCAGAGTGTAAAATTCAGAATTTACATGGAATTAAAACTATTAAGCATTTCACTTACTGATCTTGACAGTCATGTGTGCTCAACAGTCTACCATAACCTCTATGCAGAAAAAGCATTTGCAGTTTTAGCATCATGTGACATAACTCAAAAGCAAAACACCTTTGACAGACACCCTAACAATATAATGTGTTATTAATCTCTACATTTAGTTAAAGGTCAAATATTTGAGGCTCCTTTAATTGGTCAACTAGTTTTAGTTTAATAAGTTGCTCTTACAAGTTAATTTCCACTTCCATAAATGTGACAGCATTAGGCAGATTTTTTTCAGAAAACATTTGTTACCTGCACTATTTTTCTAAACTTAAAGATTGCCAGCTTTTATCTCTTTAACTTTTATTCAAGGTATGCTCATAATGTTTTTTAATCATTTTAAATAAGTACAGTGCTGGCAATACATCAATGTAGCAGATGTTTTCTCATTTCATAAAGCTAAAGCTTGTGTATGTGAATAGATCTGGTATATTAGCTCTGTAAAATTGGTTCTGTTCAGGTGATTATTTTTCAAAAAAGGATGGTTTTAATCACATGCCCTGTGGCAACATAGCCCAAAAGGGTGATACTTTTTCTTTAAGGAGGTTCAGAAAACAGTTTTGTTACTTTTCTGTTCTCATTTTCTTGTTTCATGAAGGACAATTTACATGTAGAGTCTACTGGTCTAATCAAGAAAACAATACCTATGGCATAGTTGCTTGTCTTTCCATGTAGAAAGTTTTAACATACCTAAACAGGAAATGGAAATCTACAGGAATCAGTTACAAAGGACAACCTACTAAAAACCTACTAATTTTGAGAAGATTTGAAATCATTACAAGAACAGAAAAAACAGCTGTTACATGACTTAAAGCAATGCAATATGCTGACAAGACTGTGACATTTGTGAAAGTTGAAACTTCACAGGGGATATTGTCTCTTCTGTGTAACCAAAAAAAAAAAAAGAGAAGAAGAGAAAAAAAATTGTTCTTACTTTTTTGTGCCTTATTAAAACTAAATGCACCACCAAAAACTAACAGCAGACTAGCTTCAACTAGCTAATGATCTGCAGGTCTCTTGGTTTCCTTCTGCAGCTTTAGGCCAGGTGGCACTTGACTGATTGGGTCTGCAGGGATTTGTGAAAGCATTTCTATAGGTTTTATTTCTGGCCTCCTATGTACAGGAGAGTTAAGATGAACTGCAAATCTCAGCACTCAGACAGTCCCATTTTCATTGGTTTCCCGTGATATTGGCTTCACTTCCACTGGAAGTTCCAGAAACCTCATTCCTTTCCAAGATTCACAGTAAGTCCATATGTTAAAACTTGGTCTCTGTCCTTCAGGGCTTCACAGCCCTCCTAGAGTATAGGAAGAGATGTTACTATACTCTTTCTTACACATAAAACAGTAAAATTAATTCCTTGTCACCCGTGTCTGTACTAATGTTTTGAGCCTTAGGATATAGGAGATGAAGGACTGCAGTATTCCCCAGCCTGAGAACGGTTTTCTATCCTACCTCTCCCTCTTCTCTGTGGCAGTTGTCTAACTGTCTGCTAAGAAACTCATCCAGTCAGTGTGTGGTGATAATGAACTACCACAGAACTACCAAGAGAAAGAAAAAGGTGCTCCACTCTCACAGAGTAAAACCCAATTAAATTATTTTACAGAATAGAACGAACATGTGTGTAAGTACGGAGAGGCAAACAGCAGTGAACATCTTGTGACTTTTAACGCTAGGTAATTAGGCCAGTATAAAATAGTGCTCTGTTCATATAATTTCGAGAAACAGCTGAAATTATTTAGGCAACTGAAGCATCCAACAGCCTTCACATATTAGACATGGAGATCTGAAATCTTCAGCATAACATTACATTCTTAACATAAGTAGTTGTTTAAGTACTCTGTTGCATTTAGAGCTGTTGCATCAGGCATATTAGTTGTAACTACTGGTCAAAGTATTTTGAGTTTGTACTGATGCAAATGACTTTTCCAGTTTTCTGCAGCTACAGTGACAGGATTGGAGCTCAGGCTCTCAGCAATCACTGTGTCTTTCTCCACGCCACCGAATGGGCCTGCAGTTATTTTCGACTGCAGACAGTCTGGGTATTTCGAGTCTCACCAGTTATTTTAATTACATTTCATATTCCAGAATACCACTTCTACCTGAAGTCAAGGTCTTGCAACTGGTCATATGCTTGGACCGTAGCTGTACCGAAGAGATGTACAGCCTTTGTTCTTTCATCATTATAAATAAATAAATAAATAAATAATCATCAATAACTCTTTTTTATCATTATTATTTCATCATTATTATTTCAATCACCGCAACACCTTCAAGCTTCAGTTAGATATCTGCTGTCCTCAGCATTACATGAATAATGAACATGCCTGAAGTTTCTTACTCTTTTTCTATCCAATGTTAAAAGTGATATTTTTTACCTTTTTTTGTTTAAAATTAAACTTATCAAATCTTAATTGCTGGAATGCTGTACTTAGATTCATGCAAACAGATACTTACTTTCTTTAATTCAGTGAAGTTCTTTACAGAAAAAATAGTCCATTTAAATGTCCAAGGCTTATGTGACCACGACTGCCAATTCGTGGCACCCAGCATGATGGTGGTTGTTCTATTCAGGGTGACATGGAAAGATTAGTTGAGACAGAAAAATAATCAGCATTTTTCTTTTCTTTTCACTGTAGTTTCAGCTTCTCTTTCACACTGCAATTATGTGTTGTTTTTTTCCTTTGTGCTAATTGTCGTGTTAGAAAAGCCTGCCCAAGGCAAGATTCAGTCCAAGTGCTGCCTGCTAGATCCAGGTAATTACCTCAAGAGCTGAACATCAGATTATGTTTTTTTTCCAGGTAACTTTTAGGTCAACTTAATTGGTGCTTGATTAGTTCTCTGTAGTTAAAAGCATTCCTGAAGGAAACTGGTATGTAAAATATGTCTGAGCTCTCTAGTAGGCTGTATCATGGCCAGGTCATTCTTGGGAGAGGAGTACAGAAGAAGGCCTAGGAATTTAAGGACATGTAAAATGAGGAAAAAAAATAATTAATGGTTCTTTAGGATGATGCTATAAGAAGTTCAGTTTTGTAATCCACTTGCAGGCCCCAAATCCAGAAAATTTCCTTAATTCTCAGAATTTCCTGAAATCTGCTACAGCTTTGTATAACATAAGAGACTTCTGTACCCTCATTTTCCTATGGTGAGAGAAAGAAATGGCAGTACAGACTGATCTCACAGAGGTGCTTTACAGATGAATAAATACATGTTCATATAAGGTTTTGAATATGAAAAGTGGAAGATGTTATTGTAAGATCATAGTAACCAAAGGCCAGGCACAATTATTCCAGTACAGTAATATATGTTCATATACGGTTATTATCTGTTATAAGTAAAGTATCACAGTTAACACAGTGATCTCAGCTCTTAAAAAAAAAACAAGAAATCTTTCTATGGAAAAAAGGAGACTTCAGGTACTACTAGTTCAGGCCTGACTCAGAATTTTGCCCTTGAACCTCCCTTGCGCTTTCTAAAGATCCACAAAAGCAACAGGAGGAACAGACATTTAGGAGAAGTGAAAGTGCTGTCAAAAGCTGAAGTAAACACTTTTTAAATGGAGAAAAATATATGTGTTTTGCCATTCCCTATGACTCAGTGCTGTGTTAAGTTTAATACTGTCAAACATATATATTTAAGGCAGAAATGTGATTATGTTTGAGTTGTTGTCCTTTCTTTGATCCCAGAATACACTTGAATTCTGCAGGACATTGTGTTATTCGTTGAGAAAGAGATTATAGCAAATGAACTGAGTGTATACCATCAAATACATTTTACTGTTAAACACATTAAGAGCAAAATAATCAATCTCCTTTCAGCTTTTTCAGTTAGTCTCTTTGGCCACTTCAGGTTTTCTCATAGGGAAGAAAGTGTAGCACAATTCCTGTTCTACTATATCTCTCTGAGCCTCTAAATCTGCTGAGAGTTGATGATCTGAATTTGCCAGCTTGGCCCTCCTCCTTGCCCCAGCGTAGCTTCTGTGTCAGAGGCAGGAACACAGACTGGGTTCATACAAGGAAGCAAGCAGCAGGAGCAAAAATTGCATACGTGTATAAAGAGCATACGCAGCTTTGGAAAATAGTCTCTTTCCCTCACTTCTCTGGTCCATCCTTCTCCCAGGAAGCTGCAGCTGATTTCACAGTGATCACTTCCTAAGTTGGACATTTGGAGATTTGTGAAAAGCTGACTTGAATTTGATAAACAAGTAGTATTTATAGCAAGGTAAGGGCAGCTACATTTACAGATTTTATTTTACTGAAAAATAATGCTAACAGCTGTTTCTCAGTATACATCCAGATAAACAACTAATAGGTGATTAAGGCAGAAGCAGGAAAAGCGGAGCTATTACTTAATTGAAAAGTGAATGTTTTTCCCTTTTAGTGTTAGTGTTAGAATGTTAGTAACACTATAGAGTAGCTTCTGTGTTTCACCTCAGAGGGAGCTGCTCTGCAGTGATAGATGTATAAGTTTTGGTTATAAAGCCCTTCCAAAAGAGGATAAGAATGTTAATACATGGAATAAAGGTCTTCAAAGAACAAAGTCAAAAAAAAAAATGATGTTTAGAAATCTTGCTTGCAGAAATGTTTCCCCAGAGAGTGGAAAGGTCCACCAAAAAAAGATGTAAACAGCAAATAGTCAATAGATTTTTCTCCTTGCCCCTAAAAATGTTTCTTCCAAAAATTCTTTCTTGTTTTTTGTAGATCTTCCTTTGATAACTGGAAGAGTATGTGTATCATATAGTTAGCTCAAAACGCTTTACCTCATCTGCATGCAAAGAATAAAAAATATGTTCTCTGTGGCAAGGCTTACAGAGAAGGGAGCTGACAAAATATTTTATTTACTAATTTCTATAAATAAAAGAGTTGTTCCAAATAGTTTGTGAGGCTTAGGAAGGCTTTGTAATCAAGCCCAAAGGTTTAGCTCAAATCCTAAAATAAACACTCAAAAGAGAGCAAGGAGTTTAAAAGTAAATAGGCAGGCTCTTTAACCTGAGCATTATGATTCAGTGTTTCTCATGGAAGTAATTTACTATAACTGAAATGAGAACACTCTGTCCTTATGTGACTGGTTTAATTTGGGGTCTAAAATATGAGATGCCCCTCATAACGTAGTATGGTTTGGGGTGTGTCAGATACGTGTGTGGCTGGCTTCATTGAAATCAACCCTATGGCTGAACATTACAGGAAAAGAATATGCTGAATTTTCTTCACATTCCATATGCAAAGCAGAGAATGTCACAAACCAGTGACTCATTGGCTGAGCTGTATTTTCAGTTCGTGTTGTGTATTGTAATCTTTTCTGGCATGACTTGTCTCCAAACCCCTACTCTCTGTGCTGTAGCTGAAGCATGCCCAGTTCAAAAGGTGAAGCAATTGTAGAAGTGCGTCCTTTGCACTTACCACCTTTCACTGGCTAACTGGACACATTTGGACTTGTCAGCAAGCTGGAAGTCTTTCAGTGAATTTTTCTTCACTCTCACATGCATATTCTTCAAAATCGAGCGGGCAGGGTTTTTCCCACTGGGTGCAATCCTACAATATGCGGCAGTGCTTCCTGTGAGCCACTCAAGTCCCTGAAAGAGAACTAAGGACTTTTATCATCTCGTCACATCTCTGACACTCTGCATACCAGCTTTTTTGTCTCTTTTTTAAGAAGATGGGATATTTATGCCATTTTGAACAGATGCATCCTTCACTTAATGTAATACCTATATCATGTCATACAGAGAAGACAGCTGTTGCTATTTCTGATAAAAGGATGCATTTTTAGAGAAATAAATCTCTGAGAATCCTTCACAGTAAGTGAAAAAAAAAATCAGAAATGTCATCATTTAACTATGGATTTTACAGGTCACATTCTGTCTAATTCTAGCACCAAGGTCACTGAATTCCATGGAATGAAACCTTAGACAGAATTTCTGTCCTGTTGCTCTGCGAGACTTTAGCCACTTAGCCACTTTAAAATCCTGACTTTATCCTTTACGATAAAGGCTGAAGGCTGCACATGGATGTTGTGAGTCTTCTAGCCTGATACTCATATCTTCTTACTCAAACAGGAGCCCAAGCAGGTCACTTTGAAGCACTGCTGCTGAAAGGGTCCTCAGCTCAAAATGACAACCTGGAGTGTCATGTACTGCTCACTACTCCCAGTGCAGAATCCCAGACTGTGAAAAACCAGCAGCTTTACATAGATAGCACTATGTTGGGGATAAAATGTCATTCTCCCTCAAATAGAGACAGGTGAACACGGAGCAACAGCAGAAGCAAAACTACAGGTGATTTTCCTGTGAAACAGGAGAGAATACCTCCCTTTGCATGACAGCCTTCTGTTTGCTGTGAACCAGCTCACTCCTTTTAGACTTTTTTTTTTCTCTTGATGCTGTCATACAAGCTGGCTGACTGCTTTAGCCTGCTGTATTTTGATATTTGTGCAAGCAGGCTGAGTACTTACTATGCTTCTTTGTATGCTAGAAACTGAACTTGAACTCTCCTTTTGACTGTTGAAAAGATTTATTGTGTGTGTGTAGGGAAAAGGGGTAATTTAGGGGCTTCCTCACTATTTTCTGTTCCTTTTTTCAGTTTATTTGCATGCACTGATTATTGCCACAGTATTTCTTACATGCACTAAAGAGTACAGTGGCACGAAAAGTCTGATATATTTTATATCACCTTACCTTACAGCTTTCCATCTTTTGTATACTTAACGCAACAAGGACACTTCACTCTTGTTCTCAGGTCCCACCTTCTCTTCTGAGATTTGGTCAGCCTCCTGTGCACACCTATGTCCACTCGACTTTCTTTTTAACCAGCATCGTGATAGATAATGGAGAGGTCTGTGATGAGATGATCTTTCTGGCTTATTTCTTTATTTTCTGTTCCCTAATGGTCACTGACAGAGAGGCACATTCCTTCCTCCTCGCTCACAGATCACAGTATTTCTCCATGCCTACACGTTGCCTTGTGCACTCAATCACGTCCTCTCAGTGGTAAATTTACTAGACACAGATACAGTCACTTACGATATTTCTTAAATTCCCTTGAACATGTATTTCTGACAAATATTACGTGTTCACTCCAAGGCATGATGCAGTGTTAGTCATCTTGATACATTCATACTAAAAATAGGCAACCCCACAGCCAGCTACCTCTCTGTGAGTGGAAGCCAGCTCCATGACTGCGGAAGGGGTGACTAACTGCACTGCAAACATTGCCCAGAATGTCTCGGCTTAGTCAGCTAAGCCAGGACATTTCCTCCATGCTCTGGGTGATTAATGTGCTAACCATTGTCTTAGACATTAGCATTGTATTGACAATGGTAATGAGAAACATTTAATAGGAGCTTTGTTCCCAATGTAAAAGATGGTCTTCAGCAAGTTGCAGGACATATCTTCATTATTTGTACTGCGTTGTGGTCCATTTTTGCTGAAGCACATGGGATCAAAGCATGAAATTAGAGACCCGAAGGCACTTTACATCCCTGTCAGAATTTAAAAACTCTGTGTTGGCCAGTAACTAGCAACAATTGATTGTTGATGGTCCAAAGCCATGATCAAATCACCCCATCACTATAAAACTATTGGTGCTTTTATAAGAGCCTGGAGATATCAGTTGCTGATTGTCACCACTTTATATTTGTCCGATAGAATAGTGACGAGATAATTTGACCCTAACCACACTGACTAATGAACAAAAGCTCAAAACTGAGTAGGCTCTGTGGAAATTCATGCAGTGCATTCCCAGCAACTTCCGGCAAAAAACAAAGTAAAACTATATAATGAGAGAGGAGGTTTGCTACCTAATAAAACAGGGAGACTTCCAAGACAGGGGGAGGTCTGTCTGCCTTCAAAAGGCCCGCTAGAAAGGGTCAAATATATAGGAAATTTTAATTTCTGTCAAGAGAAAGTGAGCGTTTTCCTGGGAGCAGAAAGAATAGCAACTACAGATTTTTTTTCTGTTCTGGAATAGGCCCACTCTTTGCAATGCCAAGTAGATTGTCATATGCCTGTTATATGAATATGTGTGTCCATATGTGCATATATATATATATATATTTATATGTGTCTCTGTGTGTGCACACGTGTAAAATACCACTATAAAAATACAAGTATGCATTTCACCTAAATAGAAATATAGACATATATAGTATAGATTAATACATATACAAAATGGAAAATATGGAAAATATTTTCATGCGATAGAGCATTGCAATTTTACCAGTATTTCTAAGGGTCGTATAGCTATTGAGGAAAAGATTTCATTCATCTAATTGAGGCAGTATGTGTTGTGTCCTACTGTTTTCTACGGCAAAATACACTTCTAGTTGTAAGCTTGGTGCTATAGGCTGCAACATAATGTCAGAATCCAGGCAAAGAGATATTAAATCAACCTTGTTAGAGCAAAACAGGAACTTAAGTTTTCGTCCAGAATGTACACGTAGCTGAAGCACTAGGATTAGAGGCCTAACTACCTAAAAATAATAAATTTAGAGGAACAGATCAGAAGTTACCTTACATGTAGGAATGTTTTGATGAAGAGTCATTCAAAACATGTTATCAAGAAGAGAAATTTCAGACTGAAATTTCATTCCTCAAAAGTATGGCTAAGTATATTTATATTCAAATTTGAAATGATGACTTGTCCAGCTGATGAATCTTGAACATTTTCATTTCAGAATTTAAACAAATAGAGGAGATGATATTAAATTATCTGTTTTCAGTGGCTGTGTTTCTTAAAACAGACACCTCCACAAGGGCTTCAGAAATGAGCAATTACTGCTATCCCTACAAGTTCAAAGTAGGTAATATTTTAATTTTTGGTAAATATACTTTTTGTCGTAGACATACCACTCATATTTTCCTGGCTGCCGTAGACACCTCAGAGATCTAAAACAATATTAGCCTAAGAAAAAAATAGCATTAGGGGGGGCTGATATACAGAATAAATTTGCTTTTACCTCATTGACTACTGAAAATTTCTTAATCATTAATACAGTGATTCCTGTTCCTCTCTCATATTGCAGTCCTAATAATGATATCCAAATTTGTGTTTTGACATGTATACTAAAAAAAAAAATAGATAATCATTCAACTGACAAAGGTTTTAAGTCAATATTTAGCTATCTGAACAGAAATAATTTCATTTCTAATCTGGCCTTGACAAAGGTGCAATAATATCCCTCATCTGGTGTGCACAACACAGTTTTAAAGTAGTATACTCCAGAGGATCAAATTATCCAGGCAGCAGAAAGAGAGACGAAAGAAGCAGCCAAGGATTTTGAATAAATACTACAGCTGCAGGAAATGAGTTACGGAAATAAAAGGAGGAGGGACCAGCTAGAGAGTTTGAGGGTAATAAGCACATTAAATCTAAAGGAAGCACTCAGAGCAAAATGGACCCTGATTTATATCCTAAGTAACTCCATTGACTTCATTAGAGTTCCATAGGGTTCAGAATAAAACATCTCAGAAACTTGCTAGTTTATGATGGCTGTAAATAAGGAATTTTGCAGAAATACCACTGCTTTCATCCTACCATTTTCATATTACAGTCTTTTTTTTTTTTTTTTTTTTTTTCGTTTTTGATACTTGGAAAGTGTGAGGCTCAGAGGGGTAGCTAGAGCCAGTGGTATCGCAAGCAGGTGTTACACAACTCCCCTGCTCCCAGAGCTCGCGTTCTGCCTTCGTCCACAGTTCCTCTACTGCTCTAGTTTTGGATTGCTTATGAATAGCTCGAAGCTGTAAATTTTGTGATGAACTGGGTAGTGCTTTTGTTATGCACACAGATGTGGAGCACTGACTAGAAATAGATATCATGTTTGCACTCGCTGAAGGTTTGCTGACCTTTTCCTGAGCCTTTCTGTATTTTTTATGCTCTCCAATCCTCCACATACGTGAGGTGTAAAATTAAATGGACTGAGCCACCCAAAAGTGGTGAATTTCTCACCAGGCTTTCTGCTTCTGCAGTTCTGTTACATACACTCTTTCCTGAAGTGAAATTTGCTTTATTCTCATTTAGAGGATTTTGTTGCGTTCCACGACTATCCTGTATCCTTATATAAACACATGTTAGGGCACGAGATTAGTATTAATTCATGTAGTGTCTCACCTACTGTCTGTCCTGAACAGAACACTTTTCTCCCTCCAGGCAAAAATTAGGGAAATACACAGTTAATCCTGATTTACTGAGAAAGTGTGTTTTTATTTAAAGTTTCTTGGGTTTGAAAATATATATGCAGCAATAATTATGACTTCCTATAGCAGAAATAAATGCTTCTGTGCCAGAGCCATCGATCTGAAGAGGTACTTTAAACTTTTAATTATTTTAATTATTTCCTATGAACACCTACAATTTTTCCTAGCTGTAATGGAGACTGGAGGTAGAAACGGGAAATAGTCTCCAAGAAGAAAACTTACCATTCAGAAAGACAAAGAAACATTATTATAAGCTTATTTTTCAGCTGTAAGAACATGATGGTTAAACCCAAAAGGTGAAATCCTTACCAGAGCCTCTCCTTTCTTCCTCAAAGGATCTCTTCATGCAGCTCATCACAATCCTGAAGTTCTTACTGAGGTTTTATTTGCTTCTTTGTGCTCCACTCAAGCCCAATTCAACCAAAGTCTGTTAAAAATTAATAAAACTTCAGGGTATGGCTGTATAACAATAATGCTTGATGCATTTGAGCCTGCATCTTAAAGGTGAGGAAATGTTACACAGTCTATAGAAAGCAAAAGCCTTCGAAACAGTATTCTAATCTCCTGTCTAACTCACCCACAGAATTTCCTGCTCTTAGAAGTATAAGGTTACTTAGGCTTTATGGTCTATGTCACTTCAAAGCTCCAGACAAATTTACAGCAGTATTTTATCAAGACTGAAAGCATAAACCTTTTACCAAAGAAAAAGAAGTTGTTGACAGGGACAATCATTGGGAGAACATGCATAAATCAAGACACAGAGTAGTATTTGAAGCAACGGGAGCAGTAGAGAGGGTGGAGAGTCTCTCCCTGAAATAACTTGGTCCTAAGTAAACTCTTTTTTTAGTGTTAGTAACCAGATCTGCCAATAAGCACAGATACAGTGATTGAATCCAGTCTGACCTTTAATCATAGTTAGTGACAGGGAATCCCATTTCCAGGCCTTGTTGGAAAATAGGAGAATAGCACCGCTTTGCTTTCCTGTCACAAATCTAGCTCTGAGATCAGCGTAGGGCCCATATAAAGAAACAAGAAAAGCCTTAATGTTCTGCAACACTAATTGTATAACAACATCAGAGTGTTACATTGTTCTTTGTATTGCAAAAAGGTTAAAAATAAAATGTTGATTGGAAAACAGAGTTGGGGAGGAAATCCAGTGGGAAACATTATATTGTTTGTGAAAGCTATGGGGAATTAAACATACCAGCACCAGAAACTGCTAAAAAGTGATACTATCTGTTCTCCTGATGTTGCTTTTGCTAATTTTGAATTTCCGAAAGAGTTCAGTATCTGCAAAACAGACATGGGAAGGACATGCAGAGGATGCCTGGGTAATGCTGGTACTCCAGGTATTTCAGGTCAAAAATCACTGTCAATAAGTCTGAGAGAGTATTAAAATCAGAAATTTCCCATTGATTCATGATGTTCTTGTATATACCACTTGCTGAATGTGATATTCATGTATACTGCTACTTGTATACTTATGACTCTCTTATCTTTTAGTACAAGAAATGTACTAAACAGTGAGAGCAGTAGAAAACAGGTTGCTGACTTGAAGGGAGACTTTACTGCTAACATCACGCAATACTAAGAGTAGGCTTAAGCTGCTATCATTCAGAGCAGAACCAGCGTGTGCAGTAGACTGACTCAGCTTCAAGGGCTGAAAATACTGCAAACAGAACCCAAGTCATGTAATAATGTGTTGACTTTTGCATGCAGTTTCTTCAGAATGAGAATTAACTCCATATGTGGTACTTCAGTCACAGCCATAAATACTGGGAGTCCAATGCGTTTGGCACTCAGTGGAAGGGTTAGTAAAAAGAACAAATTAAAATAGAGGAAAGGATAAAGCAAGAAATGTTTTCTACTTATCACCCACATTTACAAAGGACAAGATTTCAATAAAATGCAGCCAAAATATGAGCTGGAAAGTATTTTTTTCCTCACTTGAGCTATTTCTGTTCTGCAATAAACAAACTAGAGGCAATATCAGTAGTACTAGGATCCTAGGCAATGGGCAAAAGAGGCAGTTGTAAAGTGAGCTGTTTAGGTGGGAAGATCTTTTCCACAAAACCAGCAATCCAACAGGAGATTCCTGAGGCAGAAATAAACAAAGGGAAGGAAAAAACTGTTTGGTCAAATAAGCTTACAAAGTAAGCTTAAGTAAGTAAGTACCACTACAATGACCAAGGCTCATGAAATCAAAGTGAGATGCATGGGTGTAATGAATGTGCGGAACTTCTTAGGTCCCTGCTTAGGTTCCTAAATGCAGAAATAGAGTTTTGAAAACACTTTTTTTTTTTTCACTATGATTCATTGAAAAATACTGTGAATATACTTGGAAAGCCTAATTGAGGGCTACATGCCACTCTTCCTTAAAACTTGTGATGTTTGTCCTTTTTAACTACAGGGATCTTCCTATAACATTCTATCATCACATCCTAAGAAGGCCAAGATATCAATTTTATCTTCTCCTTCCAGAGGCTTCTCTTACAAACTCAGATGGGCTAGTATTAAAGCATTTTTTGAAGTTAGGTTCATTTTCCAGCTGTGGTGTATCTAAAGGCTTTTGTGTACTCAGTTAACAATGAATTTCAGTTGCTGTTTCTACCCGTAACATGAGTTAGTCTTAGGTCTCCAGATGTATTGAATGTAAGAAAGGAAGTTAGAAGAGTCTTTTTTTTTTTTTTTTTAAGAACAAGAAGTGTAGACTTTCTTTTGATTTTGTTTTGTTTTTTTCCTTCTTTCTCTTATACTGACTTTCAAATATTTTCTGCAGAACCATTCTTAATGGAACTGCTGTATATACATCTATACATACATACACATACACAGAGTAAGTTTACAGTCCACACGTGAGAATTTGCTCATGGTCCTTAAAAAAAAAAGGGAGAAAATACTGCTTTTCACATCTGGCAGTCATTTGTTCATCATAGAACTGTGCATCTGAAATTATTGCATAATAGATATGCAGGGCCAAAATCATCCTGGGTGTAACAGTACTGACGTCAATTCCCTTCCACCACGAATGATTTTTTTGTGTGGTATGCAAACTGTTTTCATGAAAGACAGAGGGAGGAAACAGTTTAGTATGGAGGCTTCTCCTCTTTGTTTTCCTTAAACAGCTAGCAGCTGGTAGAGATTGGTGTGCTGGCCAAGGGCAATTAGGGAGACGGACCATGAAAAAGAACAGCTACAAGGAAAAGTGGAGATGGTTGCTCATATAGGAATGAGACTGGATGAGTTTTCCTGTTTGAAAGGGAAAGGAGGAAGGAAGAGAGGAAGGGGTAAAAAGAAAAATGCTAATACTTCCTCTTTTTTAGAGAAAAAAAAATCATGTTTTTAACAATGAACAGAAGCAGATTGTTTTCATCCATTGCAGCCACTGCCAGATGAATCTTTTTCTTAGTGTGGTCGTGCAAATGAATACCACAGCTAATGCCACATACTGTTTAATATCTTCGTTAATGACCCAGATGATGGGACAAAGTGCGCTCTCAGCAACTTTGCAGACAATTCAATATTGGGAGGAGCAGTTGACATAGCAGATGGTTGTGCTGCCATTCAGAGAGACCTCAGCAGGCTGGAGAAATAGGCAAACAGGAGTGTCATTAAGCTCAGCAAAGGAAACTGAACGTCCTGCACCTGGGAAGGAACAAGCCCCTGCACCAGTCCAGGCTGGGCCAACTTCCCAGAGAGCAGCATTGCAGGAAAGGCCCTGGGGTCCTGCTGGACAGAGAGTTAAACACGAGGCAACAATGTGCTGTTGCAGCAAAAAAGGGCCGTACTGTCCTCAGCTGCACTGGGAAGAGCACTGCCAGCAGGTTAAGGCTCCTTGGCTCTGGTGTGACCGCCTCTGGAGAGCTCAGTCCAGGTCTGGCCTCCCCAGTACTAGAAAGACGTAGATACTGGACAAGAAAGTATAAGAGAAGACAGATAAGGCAAGATATACTGGACAAAAAAGTCCAGTATAAAATGAAAAAGATGATTAATGGAATGGCCCATCTGACATATGAGGAAAGGCTGAGAGACCTGAGACTGCTCAGCTTGAAGAAGAGAAGGCTCAAGGGGAGTCTTAGCGGGGATCACATCAATGTGTATGAATATATGATGGGAGGAGCAAAGAAGATGGAGTCAGACTCTTCTCAGTGGTGCCCAGTGAATGAGCAAGAGGCAATGGGCTAAAACTCAAATACAGGAAATTCTGTTTAAACCCAAGAAAAAACTTTTAATATCAGGCTAATCATACATTGAAACAGGTTGCCCAGAGAAGTTGTGGAGTTTTCATCCTTGGACATGTTCAAAAATGGACAAAGCCCTGAGCAGCCTGCTGTCGGTGACACTGCATCAAGCAGGGGATTGGACTATACGATCTCCGGAGGTCCCTTTCTACCTCACCCTTTCTGCAATCCTGCATAATACTGCCAAGGTGCACGTGAGCCACTGAACAGCAAAGGGGACCGCTGCAAGGCTGTGTGGCTGTGGTCAACACAAAGTGTAGGAAGAGGAATTTATTTATCTTAGTTTGAAATGTGGTACTGCTGGATTTGAGTGTCTGCAGTATTAATCATGCTTAGTAACAACTACTAGATTATGTTTTCTAGCTAAAACTGTATTCTAGTCTCTTGTACTGGAACACAGTATACGTCTTAGGAAGGTGTGCATTGTAATGGAGTGAAATGGCATACAGAAGTAAAAGAAGCCTGTGCTCTCATGCTGGCTTCAGATGTTCGGATAAGTCTTTCGTGTGTCTCAGTTTGACCAGCTTGTTTTATCAGTACAATTATAGCTACTCAAACCTGCACTTTACAAGGCCGTTTACAATGATTACTGCAGATTTGTCTGAAATTAGAAAGCACTCAGTTGTGTATGACATGTGGAAAAGTTTAGGAATATCTCAGAAGGCAGGATTTTCTCATCTGTGTGTAACATGGGGCTGACATTTGACATTTTGACATTTGACATCTGACAGCTCTAGTCACTTGCTTTATCAGCTTTCACTCCTCACTCCTGGGGGGCCCTCTCACTCCATTGAATACAGGAGGCTGAGGGAGAGTAGCCCTGCGTAACCCTGAAGTCGGCCTTTGTCAGTGTGTCCCATAGTCTTTGCTAAAAGGTTGACCATTTTCACTAGGAGGGGAATAGGAAGAGAAAGATATCCAAGGATCACAGGGTTTGTAAATAACTGACAGAGGCTAAAGGCACACAGATGATAAAGAGAAGGTTATGGTATAAATCTGAAACAAATGCAGTGGAGCAGCTGTCTGAATTGTGTTTTGAAAGACAGGTATTTGAAAGCTGACAAAACAAGTCTGATTCATTCAGGGCTAAGGTTGACACCAGCAAGCAGTGAGGCCAACCAGGAGCAGGGATAGGGAGAGCAAAACAATCGAGGATCTCAAATTCTGTGCTTTTCAAGGGCTATTATTTAGACTATCTCTAGAATGATCCCTTAGACTGAATACACATCAGAAGCTGGAACAAACTGGGTGTGTTACTGGAATCCACCTTCCAGCTTCGTATTATCCAAAAAGAACATCCACTGCATGTGCTTTGAGAGCACTCTCTGATGTGAACCTTAGTATGTGGAAATGATCAGCAGATTCACTTTGAAAGGACACTCCTGGCCAAATTTAAGTTAAAGGTGCAACTCCTGTGAACAGATTTATATGAGTTTTGTGATGGTCATGTTCGAACTTTATTGTAGAGTTCAATAGTTTGACTTTCAGTGCTTAACCTGGTCCTATATTCACAGCTTTTAGAGATTCATCAGCAGACCCTACCCTGTCTTTTTCATCGAGAAATCTAATCCTTTCCATGGGGTTTATGCCTGACTAGTGCACCACCACAGAGGTCTGTGTAGCTGGTCTGGGCAGCTGTTTTGGCTTTGGAAGACACCTTGCAAGCCAGTTAGCTTGAATTGCAACTCGCTGCAAAGGCTGCATTGCTTGCCTGCTTTCATTTCTGTTGTGTAATAAAATGCCTAGGATCTTCTCTTAAGCAACAGGTTTGGATCTGCTGGATGGATGGGACATTTCCTGCCTATAAAGGTAAAATTTTCAGGAGTACCTGTGTGACTTAAACAGTGGACATGTACTCTTTTGAAAAGAGCGGGAGCAATTTGTCATTCTGAGGCAGTTGTGGAGATGTTGTCATCTCCACCTGCATCTCCTTTCCTGTATTTGAGGCTGCCATCCTGACAGCTTGCTAGCAGAGATTCCTTGGACCACCCCCTAGTTGGCTGTGTCAAAAAAAAAAAAAAAAAAAAGGCAGAGTAATTTAGTTAACATTTGAATTAACCTCCTCATTTGCCTGATGTGGATGATTAGGAAGCATTCTCGTGAACCATTCCACTGGTAGCGAAGCAGGAATGGCAGTTCCTTGCAGAGTTTATTAAAAACTTGGGAAAAATAATATCTGGAAGCAGTGACTGTCAACTGCAAAATTAACACTTCTCTAAGTTTCAGGATCTTCAGCTCTGTTTTTGAAAACTATTTTTTGCAAATGGAACTTCATGTCCTAAGAAAGATGCATTTTGCACATTTTACTGAGAGCAAACATGCTCTTTGTCAAAAATCCGAACACTTATAGTAATAAGCAAGCATATAGGCACATGTAACAGAGTTATAAAGCTGTTTATTAATCACATGTCTCAATAAGCCTTAGCCACAAAATTTCAGGGTCCCTTTGTGGCATCAGTGCAATAAATGTATTCTTATAAAAACAGAATTTTAACCTTAGCTCAAAATCAGTTGTTTCAGGGGAGGTTAAAAATGTTGAAGCTAAAGACACGGCACAACTTGTTTCATGGCTCACCTATCTTACTGCAAATAATACCTGTCATTTCTTAAGTGACTTGTCCTGTGCTTAGGAGGCAGCATGATCCTCTTTCCTCTCCAACCCATTTGTGTCTCCGGGCTCCTGGAGCCCTGCGAAAGGAATTCCTGAACTCCCCAGCACAGAGGCTGCACCTGCTGCTAGTCCTGACAGCGGCCACAAAACTAAGAGGGGGTTAGGACAGTCACAGCTTAACTTAAAATGATAAATCATATCTTTGCAATCATACTACCATTTCAGAAACAGTATTTTAAAACAGTATAGGTCTTGTTTTAAAGACCTACTATTTTAAATACACCCGCTGTGTAACTTTTGTGCTTGTTTTCCTTCATTTGCTTTACAATGCCCTCTTTCATTCTTTTGAGAAGGAACAGGATCAGGTTCCCAAACAGGATAAGGTAATATGTGTGGGTGTATATACTAATATATGGATATAAAGGATATATTAAATATATAATATGCCTTAACAAAAGGCATATTATTTATGGCTTTGAATTTCTATTTTTTAATCTTCGGTAGTTTGTTTCAAAATAAACTTAGCCAAATCAAACTGAAGTACAGAAATAAAAAAAAAATTTTCAAGAAGTAAAAGGTAAAATATTAGTGCATGTGTGTGGATGTGCACAGATTTTAATTAAAACTGAGATTTTTTTTTTTTTAATCTGACCCATTTCAGGAAGCAAAAATCAGCAGTATTTGCAACTTCAAATATATATATATATAAAAAGTCCTTGGTCTAGTTACAGTTAACCACCTTGTGACTAAATATAGCATCAGCTAGCCTTCAGGATGTGTCCACAATAACAGATTACTCAAAAAGTTCTGTTGCTATTCCCTACCTAATATTATGCCTACAACAAAATGTGTAAGTTTAAAATATCTCTGTAATTATGGTAAACAGACAACAATCACTAAAATTACAGAGTACTCTCCTCAGTTCCTAACCTACAGGCTGTATATAGAAAGCTAAATGAAACAATTCTGCCTACCATGGGTAGTCAAATGGTAGTCAAATACCCTGAATAGTAGGGTAGTGAAATACCTGAAGCACAGGGATATTATCTCCGAGTTGGATGCAAATTCTAACCTGCATTTTTTGAAGATTTTTAGACAATTTCTAAATCTGAGCAATGAGGGTACACTTCCTTACTAACTGCCTGAAGAATTTTCAGAAATGTTGCACAATGAACATCTTGTTAAATAAGATGACACTACTAGACTTCCTGGCTTTGGAGTTATGATATTGCTCGGTGACCTAAGAGATACAGTTAAGCAAAATTCCTCCTGACTCCTGATTCCTCAGTGACTGTCTCTGTTCGGAGAAAAGCCGTGCTCATTTCATGGCATGGCTTCCACCCCTCCCTGCCCGTGACCCCACGGACGCCCTTCTGCTTACGTACCGTGGGCTTTGAGCGGGAACAGGAAGAAGCAAATCAAGGAAGCAGCTGTTCTCTGAATCACAATCCTCTCTGGATTTCTGTATAAAACACTAAGAGGAAGATAATGCAGACCAGAAACATAAAAGCCCTTGAAGCTACCTCTACAGCCGCTACCAAGAAGACCCACCAGCATGGTGGTAAAGATGGATGTAAGTTCAGGCAGAAAGAGATAGCTACAAATTCACAGAATTAGCTGCAAGAACGGTCTATTAGAAGCTGCCTGAGATTGTCCCAAGAGATCTGTCTGCCTTTCTGTCTGTCCCTGAAGAAAGACTTCCCAATCTGTCTTGATCAGAAATCTAACCTAACTATAGATGGAGCAAGAACTGATTAGAGATTTTGGTGTTTGGTTATCAAAGTGAACCTCTGGTCCTATTCCTATTTTGTATAGGAAAATATAGCTGAACATGACTGCACTTTACCTAACAGAGAAAGAAAATCTTGATTTTAACTTCTCAGGACTGAGCATGCAACCTGTTGTTGATAAGACGTTATCTTTACTGGCACACTCCGTATCGCTCTATCTAGCCACTGGTAAACATTATCAAAAAAATACTGGGGTAATCTTTTATGTGGAGGGAGAAATTTCTACATCATATATGCAGATAGCATCCAGTTGTGCTTTCTTGCAACATTGTGACAGCCCTTCAATGAAATAGTAAATACATGTCACTAATAGAAATAGTAAATACATGTCATTAATAGAAATAGTAAATACATGTCATTAATAGAAATAGTTAGGTTACAGAAATACTTACCCTTTGGAAGACAAGCAAGAGATATCAAGAAGCACACAAGCTTGGTTCCTAGGAACCCGTGAGGTGTATTACATATTGTGAGGCTGCATTTTTAATATTTTCAAAGCTTTGTATTTAAAAATAACCTCTGTGTTAACCTCACTGCTCAAATACATGAATTCATCGGTGCACTTGCTTTCCTGTCAATAGCTGTTGAAAACTCACACAGCTCTGTCAAGTTATATATGAAAAATATGTAGGATTTAGTGATTATTCCATTGTAACTTTAAGAAAATATGTCCTTTTCATTTTAGAAGAGAACCGTTTGCATCATATTCTTATGGAGGCAGGTAATAATAATAATAATAATAATAATGTTTCTTAATTATCACAAATGTTTACTTTATGAAAGGAAGTGCAAAATATACTGAATTTCAGATTAAGCCGTCTTTTGTCTTTTGTCTCATAGATGACCTAGATCATTTCTCCACCAGGTACAGATATGAGTAAATAGCCAAAGATCTGAGACATATTTTGAGAAATGCTTAAAAAGGGGACTGCCACTGTAACCTCTAGAAATAGTTCAAATTTGAGGCCTGACATCCTATTCTTTTTTTTTTTTTTTTGTATTTTTATCAGGATTTAGAGAAGCTGTCAAGAGCTAAGATAGCAAAATGAATGCAAAATATATATATATCTAAAATATATATTTTTTTCAGAGCCATAATTGTCTATGCTGTAAACTTCAGTAAACTGTACCAAAAAAGAAGACAAGCACATTCATTCACAAGGATCATTCCCCATGCAAGTTCCTGAAAACTTCTTAGGCTAAATTCTTACTCTCAGCTGCCATTTCCTTTATACTATTTTGAGAGAGAAAAATAAAAAATAATGGATCACCTTCCTGACTTACAGTTCCTTCCTTCCTTCCATCCTTCCCTCACTTAAAAAAAAAAAAAAAAAATCTTTTGTATGATCCAGTTGAAAATTAGAATAATAAAGAAATTTACTCTTTGTATCATATATGTATAAAATTAGATGCTCATTCACTTAGATTAAGGGATTTTAATATTCCCTCCTAGTCTTACTTCTTGTGCTCCCTCAGTATAGCCTTGTATTACCTGGTCTTTCCCTCTTTCCCATTTAGCTCAGTATTTTCTTGATGATCTAGTGGATTTTCATTTAAGGGATCCAGGAACTCTTTTCACTGAGTCAATATGAAGAGAACTTCTAGAGGGCAGATACTCAAAATACAGGCACTTGCTCACTAGCAATGCCATTTACTCTAACGAATCCCTGCCACCTAATTTAGCTGCCTATTGGGCACAGTGTTCAACAGCATTCTTTGTGCCTTTTTGCAAAATGATAAATACACATGATAAATACACAAAAAAAAACCCGAAAGAACTATTTACTCACGCTCGCTATGTTTTCTGTGGCAGATGTAAGTAAATTTCATAATGTAGAATACAGTGAAAAATCAAGTCTGCTCTGACATTACTAAAAGTATATTTTTAATTTTCATTCTGGTAATGTCTCTATACTTTTTTTTACATATATTTTGAGTGAGATACTAACATGGGTAGAAGAAGCCTTTACTTCCTACAAATTTAGTTGGTGACACTTTGTGTATCAGTGTGAAAACGGTCCCAATTAATCGTTTAGAACAATTATTTGCTTGATTAAACCTCTCACGAATACATGACTCCGATTTTCAATGGGACTTGGGTCCTGGATGCAAAAGTCACTTCTGAGACAAGGCTTGGATGCCTGACTCAGATGTTTTTGAAAGTCATCCTTTCTTAGCTTTAGCGTTAAAAAATGAAGCAGACATTCCTGTAATATTTCATCAAGTTCTGACTAACAGAGAATCATAAATGTTCTAAAATGTACAATTACAAACAGGCATAAACTCTGAGACATTTTTGTGGTTTGAGAGAAAACTGACTTGAGTACATACGTCTGGAAAGTCCCACCAAGAAGCCACTTCTGTGTTTTCAGGAAATCAAATAAAGGACCTACTGCATCTTTTTTTATTGTCCTTTGTTTATTTATTTTAAATCCCACAGTAAGTAGAAATTTGGGATCATAGGTATAGCATATAGACTGAAAGACATTGAGGACAAAATGCTCGTTTATATAAACAATTTGTCTTATGATTTTTAAGAGCAACTGTATTGATCCTACATTCTATGAAACTATGAATTGTGGGATTATTTCAAAGCTCTGCAGCTATGAATCAAGCCACACTGACAGTCACTATCCTAAGCAGTCTGTTTTTTGCTTCCTTTTCTTCTGGAATTACCACACAGATTACTTGAAAGATGAAAAGTAGGACATCCCTGAATATGCCTCTGAACAGTCTTTATATAAAAGGTGCCTGGAAGTGCAGTGTCCTGAATTGAATTGCTATTCCTGAGCGTGAGAACAGCCACACTAGACCAAAAGGTCCTTGTAGTCGCAATAGCAATGCCTACAGAAGTAAGGCCAACCATATAGTAAAAGTTCCTTGGTATTTGAAAGAGCCCAAACTCCAGCAATTTGTGTTTCAAGCTTTCACATAAGAACAGAAGATCCTTATTGCTTCAGAACCAGGGTTTATCTAGTCCCATTTTGTACCTCCAACAATGTCCATAACTACATGAACAATAAACAATAAGAACAAGACATGGTTGATTCTTCCTTTCCAGTGATTTCATGGCCTCTTAATACTTTCAGCTTGGAATTCTTCACAAGTTTGACAGAGTCTGTCCTTTCGGTAAACCTCCAGTGGATCTCTCTTACAATTAAGAAGCATTTCCTTGAAATCCTGAGAACTTCATGCCTCCACTGTGGCCTTTAGTACTTCTTCCACAGGGGTACTACCCATTCTGTTTGTTTTGGACTTTAAGATGGTCACTTGATGGCCACTACTTCTTGTATTTGACAGAGACTGAAACTGTCATTCCCTGTTAATAAACATTGAAAAGATTAAAATCTTTTAAGCTAGCTGGATTCTGATGTAGCTCAGAATCAGATTTACCCTTTTCAAAAAGCAGGTGACTCTGTCAGTTTGACTTTCTGAGTTGACTGAATAGACATCTCTTTCATTTCATTAGGAAAGTTTTCCAGATCAAAGCTTCTTTCATCCCTTTAGAACTTCTTGATTTCAGCAGAGATTTTCAGCAGATTTCTGCCTAATGCCCCTGGCAATCCAGAAGCCAAGCTGTCTGCTTGAAAGATTTCAAGTATGAGCAAAAATTCTTCTGATCCTGAAACAAGAGATCTGGAAGTCTAGGAAACAGGAATTGTACAGATATTGGTGTCAGGCAATTAGAGACTCTCAATGACAAACTGAAGTCTGCTGATTCAGAATACTTTGCTTGTGTCCTAGCAGAGCCCTGACTACCAATGCTAAGGTATAAGACTCTGAATGACTCTTCAGCTGCACAACTGGTGATCACAGCAGAGAGATCACAAGTGTAAATGTTAAATAGAAAGTATCTGCCTCATGCTGTAGCTATACGACATGCAAGAAGTAGCAATCTCTGCTAATTTGCCCGGAGGCAAATGCCAGTTCTGTAGGGCTAATAAAACATGGAAGGAAAAGAGATTATTCTTCATACTGGTACAACAAGTGCCACTTTATTTCTGCTGTTCCTGCTACTGAAGGAATGCTGTGCTTACACACTTCATGCAATCACATCACATACTCATACCTCTTGTTGACTGTCAAGCAGCAGTTAATGGCATTGTTCTCTCTTGTTCAGCTTCTTCTCTGGTGCTGTGAAAACATCCTGTTCTGATAATGTAGGATTTTTTTTTTTTTTTTATAGTGATACCTTGTGCTTCGTTCTTGCTTTCTATTTTTAGGAAGAAATTCTCACTAACATTAAAATATTGCACAGAACAGACACTTTATAGTCTTTAATACTGAAAAATGTAAGCAATGATGAGGATTTATAGCAGCAACATCCTGTCACACTCTACATTGTTGCTCTCACATAAAGCATAGTGCTACAAACACTGTCTCGTTCTCATTTCACATAAGCCTCCAATCCAATAAAATATAACAGCTGAGCATGTACACACTGTTATGCCTTACTGAAATATTAGGGCTTGTAGTCTACAGTGCTACCCTCATGAATTCATAATTAGTCACTATTTATAAGGACTGTTTTTACAGTAGATCTAAATCATACCCTTCTGCCTAAACCATGTCTGCATATGCCAAATACGCCTTATATTACAACCACTATCCTCTTGTGTATGCATATACAAATGATGATTAGCTGTGAAGTCTTCTGTGAGACATTTTGTATGGAAAAATACTTACAAAATACATCAAGTTGCACCAGATAGCTGTCTAAATTCTGGAATGGATATGTTTTAACCATTTATGTGCCAAGATTGTAATTCATAGTTTCTTTGTAACTGTGTCCAGATCACTTGACCAAAAATGTTTTTGGCAAATAACATTTTTCTGATCAATAGTTGCACTGATAGTAAACAGTATACTACTTTAACACAAGCATTTTACGGTGCTTTTTCCTCATATTACTAATCTATGTGGCCCTCCATGACCTTATTGTGAATTTCAGATGTATGTTTCTATTCAGACGCTTCTTTTCCTGATAATAAAGGTGAATCATATAGTGTCCTAAATGTATACAAGACTTTTCAGAGCAGAATGGATACTTCTGCTTTGCAGCTACCCGGTGCCGTTCTGTAATTATGTGAATTTTTTTTCAAAAGGGGTCTGGGAAAGGCTGTGTTTTCTCAGATCTGCAAATAACAATCTATAAAGAGATCAATGTGAAAAAGATGTAAATATAGATTTGTTCTTTTTGCAGTGGAATTAGTGGAAGCATTTCTGACAAGAATTTCTGACACATTTGCTTTTGTAGATAATATTCTCCTGTGTCTTCCTATCTAGTTTTTCAAAGAACTGTAATTTTCTTTTAGAAAGCAGTCTTCTGTAAAGATGCTGAATAATTTCAGGCTGTAGTTTGATTGGAAGCTCTTTGGGGCAGAGATACCTATTATATTCTGTCTCTGAGTAGCAGTGAGTACAATGGGAATCTGTGCCATTGCTGGAGTCCCTTGGCGCTCACACAGTAAAAGCCATGGTGAGTGTGGTGAGTAGAGGCAACCTTTACTTATATTTTTACCTCTTATTTTTATTTACACTTCTGCTTGCCCTTCTCTCATCCTTGAGCTTCTGCCTTATAGGTCATCATTAGTGTTTCCCCATCCAGTCTTTCATTTTGTATGCCAATCATACTAAAAGCTTCAGAAGTTTGTGAAAATTTGCACAGAGAGATATGCCACTCTTCTTGGCAAATTGTTTCAATAGAACAAGAAAATTTCAGCTATTCAGATAGCATTAGGGCTTTGTCCATTGAAGTAACAGGTGGCCTTGTGTCTGTAGATGCAGAGAAACACCGAACTCCTGACTCCTTGCCACTTTAGCTCTAATAGGGTAGAGGAGAATTACTAAATGATCTGGGTAGCTCATGGTGGTATTGCCAACCAGTTTCTCTGAGCACTGGAGAGAACAAATAAATGTAATACTCACTTCAAGATATAACCTATCTAACTTGCCCTTTTTTATTTTCTCCAGAGCTTTTCCTTGTCTAATGGACATGACAGTAATTGCAGAACTATGTGCGTTCAGATGTCAAACTTTCCTTCTCTGGAGGAATTGGGAAACCTATGAGTAAAGGTACCTTCTGCATATTCAGATTTGAAGATTACTGTCTGACTTTGAGTTCAAGATATGCAGCAGGCTCAGTGCTGCTAATACAGGATCTTTTTTTTTTCTTTTTCTTCTTCTTCTTGAAGTTTTAGCCCCAAAAGATACCATTTCCATTTGACAGCAGAACATTTGACATGTTTACTAAAGCTAGGCTTCCTCTTTTGGGTACTGACAGAAACTAGATTTGTCATTTGAAATGTCAGCAGGCCTTATATGTAGCAAAAAGAAAACAGGCATGGGTAGTAAAGCCAATAGTTTCTATAATAACAGCAGCAAGACCTCTGAATATGGAAAGAACAACAGGTCTTGGGTTATTTAAGGTGGGTGTCAACTTAGTTCCCACTTGCATGTACTGAAAACTACAAATCATTAGAAACATATCATGACACTGATTTACACTTCTCCTTCTCATCACAATGTCAAATTCTTCTCCTTATGTAGTTGGCTTTACAAGGGCTAACATCACCATGGACTAAAGAAGGCTGCATCTACACACATACGCACACATAAAAAGATCCTATCCCTAAAGAGCAACCTTACCTATTTTGCTTTATGTGTGACTGGAAACTCACCATGGCCAAAACATGTTTTTAAAAGAACGAAAATTCAGCATAGGATATACAGGTATAATATAAAGAAGTTTGCAGTCAACCTGAGGACATTCTTGTCTTGCACTCAGAAAATTAGTTTTTGTGAGAATAAAGTCAATGGCAAAATGTAATACAACATTTAGATATTGATAAGCACAAGTGCTTAATGGGAACGCAAAGAACTTTTCTGAGGGACAGTTTGTGATCTATAAGCAGCCTGTTAAATTGGGCTCATTTGGTATAATCTATAGAAAATCTACCTTGAGAGCAGGTCAACCATGTGGTAGTGGCCATTGCAATCATATGTTCGTGTATTCATTGCAGGAGACAAACCTGAAGATTCAATAAAAAATAAAAGCTGGGGGAAATACAGCCTGAAAGTAGCACTCAAAAAATAGGAAAATCGAGGTGAACAAAAAATTTGTAGATAGGGTCAGTTCATTTGAGACAGGATAACAGATGGCTAAGTGTGTAGTTCACAGGCATTTACTGAGTAGAGGATTAACCTCAATATTACAAATGAATTTATGCAACAGAAGAAAGTCTGATAGGAACCATATGGCTTTAAGTCATGAAAATAACAGGTTTGCTGTCTTAAAAAAGTTCTTTGAGTGAGGTATGTGGTTTTGATGGCAGATTTAGAAAACGATTGGCACACTATAATAGACTGTAATTTTAAGAACCACTGAATTATCCTACACTGGTGGTATATTTCTTTTATTGCATGTGCTGAAGTTTCAGGCTGGCTTAGAATATTTATGTCTATTCTAAGTGCTCTTTATGATATTCACTTTTGGCACAAAAATATTTTTGCTTGAAGAGATGTGTAGAATATCAGAGGTTATTTGAATTTATGCATTCAATGTAACCTTTTCATATAGCTGTAAAACAATCTCTAAAAGCAAATTATTTCAATATGGAAATATGGATGGTTAACAAGAAAAATCCATTAGTTTTGTAATTAGCTTTTTATTGATACATATGTTACAATTTTGAAAAAGTATAAATTGGCAAAATTTTTAGATCACTTTCTTGTCACAATACTTCCAAATAGGAGTAGGAGGAAATCACTAATGTAATTATTCTAAATATGCTCACTATATATTATATATATTTATATACACAGGTATATAGGGGGAGGAAAAAGTCTCTATTTTATCCTATTAAGGAGCCTGCCAGCAATATCAGAAGCTGCTGTTCATGTCTGCTGTCAGTTGTCCGAGTGAATTTACGTTGCATTTTGCCTAGAGAACTATACCTACCAGACAACATGTCTTTCAGGAGTGCATTTAATCTCTTCTGTGGAGAATCCTGACTCCCGTAAAAGTACCCGGAAACCAGCGTCACGCCAACTACGACGGTGAGCCTTGGCCAAGAGTGCAGACCCCACGGACAGCAGTGCCGATGTGGAAGGGGAAGGGCTTGGGGATGGAGCATTCGTTGCTTCCCTGCCAGTTACGCCCTGCAAACCCCAGGCCCCTTTTCCTGCTCTGCCAGGACTGCATCTTTCCTAACCTGCACTGGCAACAGATGTGAGCTTGCATGAGCAAAAATGTTCCCATGTTCCCCAAACTTGGGCCTAACCAGTAAAAAGGAAAAGGCCTTTTATGTGGTAATAATCTGGTAAAAGACATCTAGACCTTTTTAACAACTCTGGCATTTCCAGGATCATCTTCAGGCTTCAGTGGATCTCTAAAGACCCTGTATCTTTTTTTTAAATATATCTTTTGACCACTACTGTAAATCACCCAGGCCTACTGACTTCAGCTCATAACAGCAATCCTAAGTGCCCCTAAATTACCTTCAGAAAATACCTGAAATGCCTCTCTTCCATTTACATGCCTGATTAAGTGCTTATTTGCCATGTAGAGCAAAGCCCTTGCTTTGAAAATTCTGTTTACTTAACAATTATCTTTTTGAACTAGAGCAGTGCTAGAGGTTTTTACTCTTTGGTATTTCCAAATCTCTCCTTGGCACACTTAATCAACCCGAAAGCCTTTTTCTTCTTTAAGCAGAAAGTTGCATTTATGAAGGCCACAAATCAGTTTTTCTTACTTAATGCTGTAGTTTAAGTCATTTCTAAATTTCACACCAGTAATATGAAGCCACAGACCCTTGGGCCAGCTTAGCAGGTCTGCACTATTCCGGTGAGACAAAACAGTTTAAACTGAGAGTAGGCTTTATCAGAAGAGAATCCCAGGCTGGCAGGGTGTAGCCGTGGTGGCTACGATACATTCCCTTTCCCTTTCTGTTTTCCTTTCCCTAAGACTTAGCAAAAACTGTTCTCTGCGAGAAAGGGCACACATTTGTAGCAGATTCATCATTGTCTGAAATTTGGAGATTAAGTAGCTGACCAGGATGTTCTTGAATTTCTCTGAATCAAAGGCTTCTTCTCTGTCCACTTTTTTTTTTCCACCACCCATTGCCTGGAAGTAGAATGGGAGCTGGAAGCTTCAGGTTTCGCCTTGTCACTCGCTCACTTTCTGTTACCCATTCAGGAGTGATAGACCTGCTTCTAGCTCCTGTATAGCCTAAAAAAACTGGTGAGTTTCAGCAAAATGGACAAATTTATTCATCTTTAATCCATGATATGCAATATACAACAAGTATAAGAGCGTTTTGAAGGTGTTCATATTGGTATATGTGTTCGTATGGTTAAGACCAGGACTTGTAAGGTGTTTTTTAGTCACAAAGTATCTCCATTTTTAAAGGCAATGTGCAGCTATGGCAAGATGACTCAACAAGAAACAATGAATGAAATCTGCTTTGCACCTGTAGGTCATTATCAATTAAGCAAATAGGGTGGAAAGCAAAGAGTTTGAGATGGAGCAATGCTGTTTTTAAGGATAAATGATTCCACAAATATAAAAAATACAACCTTAGAGAATTAGGCTGATTTTAATTATCTTTTTTTGTGGTAACTCAATTACGCAGTGCTTATATCATTTCGCCTTACAGATTAACCACACAGTCTCACTGACCCAAATTGCTGGTTTCTAATCGGAGGTAACCTTTGAAACCTTTCTTATTTAGGAGTGAACTTTTTAGGAACTGCCATTGAAAATTTGTATTTGAGAATAAAAGCTACAATTTTATCTGGTGAGTTTTGCTCATACAGAGGCTACAATTTATTTTGCATTTCAATTTACATGGAGGTCATTCCAGAAAGGTTTTTACAAATAGGACTATATTCTATATCATCTATATTCTAAGTATAAAATGCCTATTCTGTAACTAAAGGGTTAAATTTTCAGGGGTAGGCACTTAAGTGTGACCCTAAAAAGTTTTTAAAACCTTTCCTGACTTTTTTCTGTTGCTTTTTGTTTTTTCTTGTGTTACATGAGCTTCCTAGGAAGTCCTACCCTTGGGATGTCAGTGGAAAGGCAAGCTCTACAGCCCAGCTGATCAAATTGGTTGGTAGGAAAGGGCTTGGTCCCTCTGTTAAATTGGTGACTCATTGCTGCAGTCTTGTCTGCCTATACTGGGTTTATTTATGAGTCTTAGAACAAATTGGCACACAGAAGATAGTTGATTTTTTTTATTGTTTTAATACTAAATTTATGTGGACAATGTGCCTATTTCTAAACTGGTTCCAACCCTACAACTCAGCTGTCCATGCTGTTAAATTATTAGTCTGTCTCTGCCCATCCCAGGATTACATCCAAGTAATCCTTAGGTATAATTTAGGAGTCGACACAGGCCAGTGACCACTTCCAGTAGCGGTTTGCATACAGATACCCTGATATGGTAGGATAGAAGGAGATTAACTATGTTAACAGGACCAGACCAATTTGGCTTAGGACCAAAGAATGGGCTAAGGGACTATTCAGTTTACTAATGTGAATGTAACTCTAGTGTGTTAGACTGCAATAGTAGCTTACCTTGCTGTGAAGAAGAAAAAAAAAAAAAAAAAGCTATGTTGGTGCACCATCTAAAATCAAGATTTGGGATTTGGTCCTCCTTCTTGCATGCAAGCTGTAGTCATCTAAAAAGTCTTGCTAATATGTCTACGCTGTTGAATGTAGATTGCCTTGTCCTCTGGTCAATATTTATGGCCTAGGTAGACAATGAACCTGCAAATACGGTTGTTTTTTTGGTAAGACAAATCTAGCCTTGAGCATTGTCACCTCCTGGCTAGATCCAGACAAGCCGTATATAGGGGGTACGTATTCTTTGGGTGCAAAGTAGGGGAGTGGGAGGCAGTGCAAGAGTCCTTACAGCTCTTCTTCAAGCCACTTTTTCAGGATGGTGCAAATAGTCACTAAGGTTAAAAATCTGCTCAGCAAATTAGTGGTGACTCATGTAAGTAATAGTTTGCTGCATCATCCATTTTCACAGTTCAAGGGCTTCAGTCATTGTTCTTGTGCAGCAGTTGCACAAGTGTCAGTACCCAGTTTAAACCGGGTATAAAGTGCTCCTAAATCTGGAGATGTTATTTTATACTCTCCCTACTCAGTGATAGTGTAAATCATTGTAAAACATTCTATGTTTATGAAAAAAAAAAAGTTTCTAGTCCTGAAATAGCTTTATAAAAGTCCCACTTAGAAAAATCTATGTTCATTTTATTAATCTTTTGCTAGTAGTATCATTTCTATGTTGTTAGTGCTGCTGCTAGTAGAAAAGTCAGAAGACGAGTCAATAGACAAGTTCATTTACTTTCTTCTTTTTAATTGATTTACAAAATAGGCAGCAGGAAATCATACTTTAAAGTATCAAATTATCATAAGAAAAACTTTATTTTTGAAAGTAGCTCCTATTTCCACTGTGCCTTTTGCATGAAAGCATTAAGGGAATCCTAAAGAATTGCTCAAATATTCCAAATTAAAACTTGCAATGCTTGCATGAATTGCTGATAACACTGCAGATGCAAGGGTACAGAAAAGAAAGAGCACTATGAGAAAAGAAAGAGCACTATGAGATAATGGAGTTGCTGTGCAATGTTGTCACCAGAAAAAAAGAAAAAAAGAAAAACAGGACAGAAAGGAGAGGAAGATCAATTGAAGACTGCCTTGAATCTGGAATGCTAAAAAAAAATACCCTGAAAAAGTTGGAAGCTTGTCTCTTATATTCACTTTTTTTTTTTTTTTTTTTTTTTTTTTTTTTTTTTTTTTTTTTTTTTTTTTAAATCCATCCATCTCAGGAACCATTTTTAGTACTGGAAATCTTTAGTCACAGGTGAGTGATGATAATTTTTTGCATTTGTCTAAATTTCACTTGTCTACATTATTCTTTCTGTCATCTTTCAAAATACCAAAGAGTTTCTCTGAGTACCAAGAATACTCAAAGGTTCATGTTCCCCAAGCTGAGAAAAGTTGTTTTACCTGACTGAAGTTGACCTGTACTGTACTGACAGAGTGAAACGGGATAGTTGCTGTGGTTACAGGATACCAAAATCACGCTTGGTTCTTGGACTCTTGCTGGAGGGAAGTACTGTAGCAAGTGCTGTTTAGAATTAGGCTTGTTGCCAGATCCAGATTTTTTTAGGATATATTTCCTGAACTCTTAAAAATAACATTCTTATTATAAGACCTAAGACATTAGCAGCCAGATGCTGCTCTTTAGGAAGGAAAGGGGATTAAGCTGAAGACACTAGCAGATATCAGAGTAAGAAAAAAAAATCTCTCTTTATTTTTTTATTGATGGGCTGCATTATGGTTTGAATAGCTTCATTTCAGAAACACAGCTGGCCAGGCACTGAGTGACAATATTACTTTACTGAGCGTCACATTTTAAAACTAAATGTGACTTTGTATTTTTAAACTCTGAAGTGGCATTTTTTTATGATATATATCACTGGTTTGGTTTTTTTTTTCATTCACAGATAAAATGGAATAGATTATTTTCCCTGCTTTAACCAAAACTAAGCAGATTTCAAAACCCTTGGTTTCAAAAGATTGGTTTCTCCCTTACCCCTATGCATAAATGGGCAAATCTGCTACTCCAAAGCTGTATAAAGAGAGGAAAAGAGAGAGGTTTTTTTCCTCCACTCTAAGAGTGGGGCTAATTCAGGCCGATTGTCAGCATAAACCCTCTAGATGGCAAAGTTGCATTTAAAGCTTCCATTGCCCTTAAGATAAGATGCTCTTTGTCTGCAGGTGTTACTGTCAAGTTATTCATTTACAAACGACTTACAACATTCCTTTCCATCTTCTATTGTTCGTATATGCATAGATATGTATATATACCAACACACACCCAAACACATTAAAATGAAGACTGAAAAATATGCATGGACATCCTAGCCACAAATGGCTGGCTACATTTATGACATTTTCCAGACTTACCAACTCAGGTTGTACCAAGTGCCAGTAAAATCAGACCAATTTTTGCTAGGAAGCAAAAGTTCCAGGATAACAATATAACACACAAGCAGAATAATTCCCTACTTATTCTATGAAATGTGGAATTACAATTTAGGCAGTCTGTACTGTATTTCTGTAATATACTTAGATTTATCAGTAGTCTTTTATCCAGCAAGATAATTGTTAATGAATCAAGCCTTCAGTTCGCTTGAACTGTGCAGTATTAGCATGATAAGACCTTATACATCTCATTGAAATTCTTATACTTAACCAGGGAACATGCTATTCTCAATAAATTGAAGACATTATGTGATCCTCTCTGCAGTGTTTATCCACTGTAATATCACTATGTGATTTATTTTTTCTGATCAGTGTACATCTGATATTGCATTCATGCAAAGGAAGGGCAAGCCTTCACACTACAGTGGTAGGATTTTTATCTGCCTTCCACACAACTATTAATTGTCCTTGGGAACACAGAAAACTTTCAACACAAGGATAAAATTCTTAGCTTAAGTTTTCAGGATTTGGGGTTTCGCTAGTAAGTGTAGTTATTTTTAAGTTATTTGAGTTCCTTTAAAAATTAGAGTTTGGTATACATACAGATTTGGCAAATGTGTTCCTGAATGGCTAATAAACAGCTTTGATTTGCAAACAAAAAATTGGCAAATAATTGGGCAACTCCAGAGCACAATGTAGCTCGCTGCACTGATCAGAGCTATTCATATTGTTCTCACTGAAATATGCAGGTGCAGAAAGCAGCATGTATACAAGCACAATTTTCAGAGGACTAAATGACAGCATGCCACCCTTTCGCGGATTTGACCTATGTGCAACTAACAACACAAAAGTGATAAAAATCTGGGCAGTAAAAGTTCACCTGCTTTGATTTTCAAAGGTTTGCTTGAGCTCTAATCTTGATTTTTTGAAGTGACCGGTAAAGCTTATTAAAGCCCAGTTGTGTGGGCAGAGCCTTTGGTGGGTTGGCAAGCCGCGGCCCGCGGGCGGAGATGTCCACTACGGACCCGTGTGAAGGAAGCCCTGCAGGGCACCGCGCCGCCCGCCCGAGGCTCCGCACGGTTCGTAGCCGCGGCGGCGGGAGAGGGAGGCTGTCCCTCTGTCACCAGACTCACGAGCCGATTATTGCCTTATACTTGCACTGGAGAATTCCCTGAAAAATGAATAGTGGGAGAAGTGTGCGTAATGCCTTGCTCAGTTCTGAAATTTTGATTAAAATGTGCAATTGAACCAAGCAGAAGCTTGGCACTAAATGTGCTTATTAGTATTGGCACTAGATCTGCTTCTTTTCTTCTTTTTTCTTTTTTCTTTTTTCTTTCTTTTTTTTTTTTTTCCTTAAAGGAAGAAAGCTGGTGTATTTTGATTTGAAAATTGGCAATTGTGATTCCCCGGGGGGTGAGCAGAGAGAGAAACTGTTTTATTGAGCAGACGAGAATTCTGAACATAGCAGGAAACTTAATCCACAAAGCTTTCCAAAAATGCCAGCACTGATATTAAATACGTTTGTCTCACCCCATTTGAGCAATAAGAGTAATGCGAGTTAAATTTATTTCTCATAGTGGTGAAAAACACCTCCCACACAGACATGATAAAGCACCAGGAGAACAAGGAGCTAACCTGGAGAATGAGAACTGTGCTGCTCCCAGCACATCCGACCTCCCGCCAGGCAGGTCTTCCCGCCGCTCCCCTGCCTTTGCCAAGGGGCTCTTGAGGAAAAGCCTCTAGCCCGTGTCTGTGCTGCATGACTCCCAAGTTAAAGTTTTAGCTCATGGGAATTGCCAGCAATAGCATAAAATATTTAAGCAGCATTTAAAGGCTAAAAACATGAGCTCTCGGTTGTTTTATACTTTCTCTTCACTTTTCCTTCCTATTCCCAGCTGAACTGCATCAAAGGGTCTGGCCCCATATTTTATAGTGCTACACAGGGAGAGAATTTTGGAGACAGTACACAGCTCTGGCCAGTGGGAAAATATTCTGCCAGGCTTTCCATAACTGCGAGGCCCATATTCTAGTGCTTGGCTGGCCCAGTTTCCTGAACAAGGGAACTTCTGCTGCTTCCCTTGGGCAAGCTCAGCACAGCCTGTTGCATCCCACTGCAGGAAGCTTAACCTGACCCAAAGTTTCTCAGAAAGGCAATGTGGTTTTGTTGTTGAACCCTTGCCACAGTTAAAAGGAAAATGATGCTGTTGAGAGTCCTCATCCAGGTGCCGCAGGCAAGCAAGGCACCCTGCACAGTGACCGTTCCCCACGCTCGCCTCGTGCTTCTCTCCATAGGCAGGACCTGTATCCGCCTGCACCTGGAAGGGGCAGGAAGGCACAGTCTTTCCTAAAATAAGGAAATACTCTTATGCAGTGGTCCTTGGCGGTCTTTAAACAGAAACATGGGAAAAGCAACTTTCTGAAAGTTCAGCCAGGGCGACAAGCTTCCCGTTACGTTTCCCTGTGCCTTGCAGATGACAAAGCCATTGAACATCACTAATTAGACCATATGGACTGAATTTTTTACCCCCTCCGCCCCCAGCCCCATGATATTTCTTGTGGCCTCGTATGGTTTCAGCATTTTATCTGTTCTAGTCACCCCTCCCCGTCCCTTTGATGAAATTAGTTGCACATGTAGGTTTGTTTGTGTGTGCGTTCTGATCTCAGATAGGATCGACAACTGTGCTCGCCCGCAGAGGAAGAAAAGTGGGCACACATTGCTGCCTTTTGTCCCTGTGTCTCTTCCCTACCTATCTCTTGAATAGTTTCTGGTAGCTGGCTCTCCTGTGTGAAAAATACCAGAATTGTAAATGTCAAAAAAAAGTGAAAAAAATATGTAAATGACATTAAGAAAATGGCAACAGGCAAATATGATCCCACACACTCTCCTCGTTTGCAGTGTATGCAGGAAGAGTTAAGGACTTTGTGCTATAGGTCATAATATAGAAGAACATAGAAAGGGTGAAAAAAAAATTGATAGATACCTCATAGGAATATTTTGCATTGCATGATTGCATGGCTTTACTGGCCTCTTCATGCAAAAAGCTTATAGAACATCAGTGTATGGGATAATCTTAGCGAACAAAGGTTACACACTCAGATTCTTCGTGAAGAAGTAATTCCTCTTTATGATTGTTAGGAACTCATTTGTTCATAATTTTTGCATTATAATACCTGATAACTTTATATATCGTATTTTATATAGTACATCAATAACAGAAATAGACACACAGAGGAAGTGTGTCTAAAGTAGAAATGAAGTTCTCCAGTGAAGCGGCTAAGAAAATATTAAAATTTTGTAACTTTTTTACAAGTATTTAACTCCTATTTTCTCAAGTTCTAATTTTCCTATAAGAACTACAGAACACTCATTTTGGAGCAAAATGATATTTACAGGTCTAGCACATGTATGAAAGAATAATTCACAGAAGAAGAAAAGTGCAGAAAAAGGAGAGAGAAAAATCTTAATCTGGGAAAAGAGATTGAATAGGAAGGACAGAATATGAAATCAGAGAGGTATGAATTCAATTCAGAAGCAGTTTTGAAATTTAGAAAGACAGCTTTCAAGTGGATACAAATATGAGTCAAATATGATACAAATATGAGTAGAAGGGATCATATCCTGTAGGTTAGATCTTTCCTTAAACATTTTCTGCAGAACAGGTGGTCAGGAAAGGAATTGTACTTGAAATGCTGACCACACTTTGTAAGGTGCAGTCTGAGAACAATGATTCCTCTAAGGAGCCTCCACAGGAATAATAATCATTTCTATTATGAAGATGATAGCTGTCAGATAGTAATGATTTCACTCAGAAAGACTTGGTGATTCATCCAGAATCACAGAATGGAGTATCCTGATCAATCTGAGGGTGGTATAGAATGGGCTTCTGCATTCTGTGGGTTTTCAGATAAAGTAGTATTTATTTGTGCTCATACAGCTAAGAGAATGTTCTCAGACCTGTTTCTAAGAATGGCATCAGACTTCTTCAACAGTTCTGTGAGTAATTTTAAAGCAGCATATATTGTGTGTTCCTGTTCACTACCATGAAAGCATTTTGATCATAACTGTATATAATTTTACAGCAGCATTTTTGAAATCTGACTTTCTCCATTCACAGAAGCTTGACTTTTCTAAGAATTTTGCCTTTTCTCTCTTACGTTTGAAAAATTTTTGTAGCATTGGGAAAGAACTGCATGCATCAACTCTTGGACTTCACATTTCTTCACCCTATCCGTGAGCAAGTGACAAAAGTCTGTGGAAAAGTTTAACTGATGGATTTCACAATGAATGTTCAGAGAGTTACAGCAAGGGCAGCTGACGGCAAGAGAATGGTTCCCAGAGGACTCGTTCTCCGAGGATGATGACAGAGCTTCTAGCACATGTTCCTCTTAATATTAGTTATCACCATACAGTAGCTAGCATATATTTAAGCAATGAGGTATGGTCAAGGCCAGCACAGGAGACAATCATAGCCTGACAGTTTGGGGCAATCCCAAAGTAAATGTCAGGTGCTCACCAATCCTCAAAGCCACTGATTATGACTCTGGTACTAATAGAAAATAAAATAAACAATCAACAGCACTGACAATATAAGAGGAAGGGAAATGTGTTGTAGAAAGACCTAGCTGAATCTAACTGAAATGTTCCAAGCATTACCAGTGCAGAGTGGTTGCTCCTTCTGCATTCCCCAAGTCTTGGGTTTGTCTCAGGCTCAGGTCGCTTCAGGGCTGTTTTATCATATATGCAGATCATGAGATCAATGGAGTATTTTGACAGCAAATTATTGCACAACTGTAAAGTTCTAGCAATGTATTTCCCCCAAAAAAGTCCCTTGCACTGCTGGATTGGGCAGAAGAAGTTGTCAGAAGCATATTTTATTTGATCTAGAAGAATATGTTCACAGGCAAATACATGCATATTTAGTAGTATAAGCCACATCTATCAGAAAAGGGATAGGATGGAAGATAGAACTTTTCTGCCCGAGGGATTCATAGGTTGTAGCACTTAAAAACACATAAAGGAATAGTAGGCCATTCATAATCACAGCCTGGAAGTCCAAGTTAATTTTTACTGTCAATGTTGACTGTACAGACTAAGTAAAAAAGAGAAAAAATATATTGCCAGGTACTGTATCCAAATTCTCTATTGCAAAATGCAGTGGCTAGTCTTTGAAAGTATTCTCTTAAATATTAAGTATTCTCTTAGGTATTAAGAATTCATCACCAAAACAAGAAAATTGCCATTCTGGATTTTTCCTACAATGATTTTGTCCCACTTTTTCTATTCCTGGACCTATAAAAACTTTTTAACAATCCTACAGAACAACTAACACTGAAACAGTTCACAGCAAATCTTCCTTATGATTTCAGGAAATCAGGAGACATAAAACAGATGAATGTTGAAATGATAGTTTTGCTTCACTTCTCCTATTTCCAGGAGAGATAAATATACTTTCTTTTCTTCTGTTTTGAAAACTGAATTGTACCTATAAGAATGCTGCTCAGATGATATTTGAAGATGCTATTCATTTTATGATATGATCTGGGGAGGGTGCCTTGGTGACGGAGGATGCAGAGAAGGCAGAGTTACTAAATGCCTTCTTTGCTTCTGTCTTTACTGCTAAGGCCAGTCTCTGTGAACTAGAGAGCTCAGAGACAAGAGAGAGAACCAGGAGAAAGGAGGACTTTCTGCTGGTCGAGGAGGGTTGGGTTAGGGATTATTTAGGCAAACTGGACACCCATAAATCTATGGGCCCAGATGGGATGCACCCAAGAGTGCTGAGGGAACTGGCGGGGGTTATTGCCCAGCCGCTCTCTGTCATCTTGGAGAGGTTGTGGAGAGCGGGGGTGGTGCCGGAGAACTGGAAGAAACCAACGTCACTCCAATCTTCCAAAAGGGCAAGAGGGAGGAGCCGGGAAACTACAGGGCAGTCAGCCTCACCTCCATCCCTGGGAAGGTGATGGAGCAGCTCATCCTACAGAACATCTCTAGGCTTCTCAAGGAAAAGAAGGTTATCAAGAGTAGTCAGCATGGATTCACCAAGAGGAAGTCATGTTTGAGGAACCTGATAGCCTTCTACGATGGGATGACTGGCTGGATGGACAGTGGGAAAGCCAGGGATGTTGTCTACCTTGACTTCAGCAAGGCTTTTGACACAGTCTCCCATAACATCCTCATAGGAAAGCTCCGGAAGAGTGGACTGGATGAGTGGACAGTGAGGTGTATTGAGGCCTGGCTGGATGGCAGAGCCCAGAGGGTGTTCATAAATGGGGCCGAGTCTAGTTGGAGGCCTTTGGCCAGTGGTGTCCCCCAAGGATCCGTACCGGGCCTGGTACTGTTCAACTTGTTCATCAATGACTTGGACGAGGGCACAGAGTGCACCCTGAGCAAGTTTGTGGACGATACCAAACTGGGTGGAGTGGCCAACACTCCAGAGGGCTGTGCTGCCATTCAGAGGGACTGAGACAGGTTGGAGAGTTGGGCAGAGAGGAACCTCATGAGCTTCAGCAAGGACAAGTGCAGGGTCCTGTACCTGGGGAGGAGTAACCCCAGACACCAGTACAGATTAGGGGTTGACCTACTGGAAAACAGCTCCATGAAGAGGGATTTGGGAGTCCTGGTTGACAACAAGTCAACCATGAGGCAGCAATGTGTCCTTGTAGCCAGGAAGGCCAATGGGCTCCTGGCCTGCATGAGGAGGAGTGCTGCCAGCAGGGCGAGGGAGGGGATCCTGCACCTCTGCTCAGCTCTGGTGAGGCCACCCCTGGAGTATTGGGTGCAGTTCTGGGCTCCCCAGCACAAGAGGGACGTGGGGCTTCTAGAGAGGGTCTAATGTAGAGCTACAAAGGTGATTAAGGGACTGGAGCATCTGTTGTATGAGGAAAACCTAAGCGTGCTGGGCCTGTTTAGCCTGGAGAAAACTGAGAGGAGATCTCATCAATATGTATAAGTACCTGAGGGGAGAATGTAGGGAGGATGGGGCCAAGCTCTTCTCGGTGGTGGCCAGTGATAGGACAAGGGGTAGTAGGCACAAATTGAAACACAGGCAGTTCCATCTCCATTTGAGGAAGAACTTCCTTCCTGTGAGGGTGCCAGAGCCCTGGCACAGGCTGCCCACAGAGGCTGTGCAGGCTCCTTCTCTGGAGACCTTCCAAACCCGCCTGGCTGCCACCCTGTGCCCTGCGCTCTGGGTGTCCCTGCTGGAGCAGGAGGTTGGCCTAGATGATCTCTAGAGATCTTGTAGAGATTCCAACCTTAACCATTCTGTGATTTTGTGATCCATACTACTGACAGCACTAGTATTGAAATCATCCATGGATATAATACCATACATTTCAAAAGTTTCCAAAGAATATGGAAAATCATTCTAGTATTATGGCAAACTATGCTCTCTCCTGAAAGAAATGGAAGCAAATAGATAATATCTCAGGATTTAATTTGCAGGAACCTAACCAGAAAAGAGTCTGAACAAAATCCTGAAAGCAGTGGAAGATCCTTTGCAGCTCTCTATATAGTCTGTGTCCTGTGAACAGCAAGGTTCTTTGTAGTCAAGTGACTGAAAAAAAAAAAAAAGAATTAACTGTTCTTGCATTTACAATAGCTATTACACACTGGATTGACTGGAATTTTCAATAATATATATCTCAATAAGTGGCAGTCTCCATCGACTTCCAAGGAAATTTTGCTTTTTAATTCTGTTTTTGGACTTTTAAAATTTCTTTAATTTCCCAAAATGCTTTACCAATCCACACTAAGTATTCCTACTCTTGTCCTAAATTGATTCATAGGCAGGCAAGACAAATAAAGAGTTCCCAGCAATCTCAAATACTTAGCATTTTCAAGTATACATTTCCTAGTAACAGTAGAATAATAATGTGTGGTGAATATATTAGACTGAAATTAAAAGATCTGGAATCAATTTGTGCTGTTACCACAGAGACTCAGTACAACCTTGGGCAAATCCCAACAGGGAAGAATATACAGTCCATAACTTTAGGCATCTCATCTAGGTGCCTCAGTTATATCTCCCTTTGTATCTGCTCTTTGCGTCAACTAGATAATAATTTTAGGTGCCTCTACGCTCTGTGTGCAAACACTACTGGACTTCAGTCGTTATTGTGTTTTTCTTTCCTATGTGTATGTTCAGTGGCTAATTCAACGGAGCCTAGACCTTCGTGGAGCCCTGTAGATACTGTGATGCCGTCATCATGAAAGCCTCACTAGTAGGTGTAACAGTTGGAAGAAGAACTGCTGAGAAGCTCCGCTAATCTATATGCTTCATTTTTCAGGCACGAGTGAGGCATGTGTTCATACGCATATGTGTGCACATACATGTGTATATCTAAATAGATTTACATGCAAGAGTCTGTGAATGTGCGTGCATGTGTGAAAGCTAAAAAGCAATGGCACTTCACAGACATCTAGGAGAAGACTGATTTAGTGATGGAGGAATTTCACCAAAAACACAGAGCACATTTCCAGCCATGTGTTCTGTATTGTGCTTGTCTACATTTTCCATTTAGAATGAATAACTGGAAACACTCTGTCAGTATTCCAGATCACAAGAGGAGCAGTATGCTTCTTGACTACCACACATTTCATAAAGGAAAATATGCTGTTTGCTGTGCTGAAGGCAAATTAGGCTGAAGAGAAGCAATTCTGTCTCACCCTCCCACACACAGACAATTTACACCTGAACAATTCAGCTATGCAAAAGCATTTTAATCAAAGGCAGAAAATCAAGAATATTATTTCAAACTCCTTGTCTTTCTTAGACAAATCAGAGATCTAGGAATTTCATATCAGACATGCTGCAGTTTGTGTGCATGATGGAAAGAATTAAAAATAGTTTCTAAAATCTGACTACATTTTTTGTGTATTTGTTAATTCTGCCATTTACATTAACCAAATGCTGCTCTTTGTGCAGAAAATACATGTATTTTATTATTTGCAGTGGAAGATTAAAAAAAAAATCTTTATAGAATGTGAAAGATGAAAGAAAATATATGAAACATTACTATTATCCATAATTCATTGACAACTGGGCCATTTTTCATCATACTTCTTCATAAATGGTGTTTCCTACAAAAGAGCCAGTTAAGAATAAGACCCTATTTTGCTAAGCGCTATGGAAACAAAGATTAATCTTAAAGCTAGCCCTACCTCAAAGAGTTTACAAAGTTAGCAATGAGAGAAAGCAGATAGTAGGTGTTAGTTTAGACTTTATGTCTTGCCTTGTCTACTGAAGCTGTAAAGAATTATATAAATTGTTGCTAGTTCTGATGCAAGCAGCTTTGCGGTTTGGAGATTGAACTAGAACACTGAACTGTGTTTTTTCCTTACTCTTCCAAGGTGTACGCGTTAGAATCTGCATAGCTGAATGAGCCTCACAAGCCTCTTTCCCACAAAGCCTCTTATGCCGACTTGAACAGTTTTGACTCAAACTTGGATCAAAGGGGAGACAAGCAGTAGCTTTTCGATACCATCTAATCTGAATTCTAAATCAAATGAGGCATCAAAATTAGACCCTATGTTCTACTTCATCTGATTATGAATATTAATTATGTTAATCGTGTGCCACTAATTGTTCTGATGCCATTAAAATTCTCTTGTATAAACCAGGCAATTGCCTGCAAATCTTAACAGCCTGGGCAGAAACTTTGAAATAGCCTGAAATCAGAGATTCTAGTCTTTCGGGGGGAGGAGGAGAAAAAAAAAAAAAAAAAAAAAGGTTTCCCTGTCCCTGCCTCTTGTGTCCACAAAATGCATTTAAAAATCTCAGTTGAAAAAAATGCGTGCAGAAACAGTGGTCTACACGTCAGCTTACAAAGTGTACACTTTTCACCAAATATTGAAAGAAAAACATCAAGTTGGAGTGAGGTAACTAGTGGGGCTCTTCAGGCGCTGGGCTTGGGATGAGTCTGGTTTGCATCCGTGTGCAGGTAGATGTCCCAGAAATAACGTCCGTGATGCAGAGGTGCACTGACAAAGCGAAGTGATCCTAACAGAGGAAGATACTAGATAACTTCGAGGACTGGAGCAACAGACATGAAGTGAAATTCTTTTACACAAATGCCAAAATCAAGCCTTTAGGACTAAGAGAAAAAAAATCTTACTATATATAAACTCTGAGTTTCTCAGCTGGAAACAACTCAGGAGAATGACATGTATGCATTAACTGGACACAAAGTTGTTCTGAGTTACCAATAGTCTATAACCAAAGAAAACCACAAATGCACTCGTAGGTTTTATCAGAGGCAGAGAAGCATTATTGTCTATCTGAAATATTTTATACCTGAAGGTGCCAAGAATTTCTAGAAAACTGGTGAGTCACGATTTTACTGACAAATAAGTATTATTGAAATACAAGCAAAGTAACTCTCCACTTATTTTGGTTCACTTCATTTTTGGTGCCCTTGCCACTGAACCTTTGCACCTGATATCTTTGCATGAACAGTTACTGCTTCGACACCTGATGGACTACAGGCATCTTCAAAATCTTTTCCATTTGTAGCTGTCTATGATGTCTTGAAAGAATTGATTTCACCATTAATAGCCAATTTCTCTCTGGATAGAGTGGTGAGAGTGGTGCAAACATACTTCTTGAGTCTGGCCTTTTTTAGATGGATTTATTGTGTCCTTTTTCCTTCAGAATCCATTTTTCTCTGAGATCTAAGACTACCTTTTTCTGCTCCACAGTTGTTGTTGTAATCAAATTGGCTGCAGGCCCAAAGCAAGCTGTGTGACTCAGTGACAGTTGCAATCAGTGCACCAGGAAAAAGACAAAGAACTGATACATTTGGAAGCCACAGCTCTGGATGAAACTGTTTGGAGAGCTTTTCACCAAGTTCATTGGATGAAGAGCTTCAGATTAATATGGGCTTTAAAATAATAAATATTTAAATTATTTAAATATTAAATATTAATACATGTTACTAAGTAACATATATACAGAATCTAATGCTGCCAAAAAAAAATTTAAAGGGCATTTACTTTCAATTAAATATGATATTGTTAATGTCTCACATTAAAATGTTTCATTATGTTGCTGTGCACTACAAGGCTCTTGTTTAGGAAAAGCTTAGACATGTTTTAATATAGGCGAGAGGTTTATATGCTCATAAAGTCACAAAGCAGTCAAGAATGTGCTTAGTTTTGTGCATATGCTTAATTCTCGCAAATTTCAATGCGATTTAAATATGGGCTGGTAAGGAAATATTTTGCTGTAAACAAGACCCTTTACTATCCCATAGCCTAATATTTTTTCATAAAAGATGGCAGGTTTCCTATCTAAGATTTGAAGAAATATTTGCCAGGAAAAAATGTTATTCTAACAAAAGGTATCTATCTTTTTTCTTCCTATAGATGAGAAAATCTTCAGATGCAGATCTCTTCTGTAAATTCTCTCCAATTATTAAGAAGCTTTTTGGTAGCCTCTGTGTGATCTGCTTGAGGAAACAACGAGGAATCCACACTATCTAAACACTGTGGGGAGGAGCTGAAGAGTCTAGGGTAAGATATGGCCAATGTTAAGTAGTTACACCTGTTCTGCCCTTTGCAAAGGAAGGAAAAATGCACAAAGCATATGAGAACAAGCTAAAGATATCCTTGGATAGCTCTAGCTTATGTAATAGCACTCCCACTTCCTCTGCTAGCAATTCATTACTTCTTCATGAACAGCAATCTACTTAAAAGTCACCCACAATCACACATATGAATATAGTCCCACTCATTTGCACATTTGTATAGCAATTTCCTACAATGTTGAATTATATCAAGCTTAAAAAAATGAACTTTTAAGGAAGAATGCAAAATATACATTTTAAATATCCTTAGGAGCTCAGCAGATAGAGCCGTGGAAGCTGTGCCATGTTCTCATGTCACAAAGAGGGTTCGGTTACATAAAAATTGCCATATTGGCTCAGACTGGTTGTCCATCGAGCCTGGAATCCTGCTTCTGAAGGTGACAAGTACCAGATGCTTCAGAGGCAGGTGCAAGAAACCCCCATACTGAACACTTATGTAATAGAGAGGGCTCTTCCTAAAACCAGGCACTTAGTGGGTGGCTTATACTTCACAGCAGGAGAGTTTATAATGCCGCAAAATGTTTGTCTTCATTATGCAACTGTGCATGCGAGTACGCGTCCAAACCCAGCCTGGGCAAAAAGCGCCACGGGCCTTTAACACACACGCCTCATCAGCACCTTGCTCTGTTCTCAGCTGAGAGGTATTTCAGTGGTTCTGGGTCTGAGAGGCCCCGGAGTATTACACCGCTTTGCTAGAACGATCGGTTTTTAAAAATTATAGTAAGAGCTTGTAAGTAGGTTCATTTAGCCATCTAAAAGTTGGGTGTCTGGCCTAAGCTAGTGTTTAAGCCAGGAGATAGATGCCATTCCAGGTGCTGCTAAATCGCAGCTGTGACTTTCTAGGGTTGCACATGATGAGTTGGAAATACTGGGGAAGGAAGCAAGAGAGCCTCCTGCATCGAAAGCCGCTTGGGCAAAATAAACATCTCTTGGACAATTAGAAGTAATAATCACCCAAATCTGAAGTGTGCTACAATTCTAATTCCTTATTATTTAACAAAAGAGATAGTATTTTTTTAAAAAAGAGAAGATTAACTCACTTTATAGTAAAGAGTGAGGAATAGAAACATCCAATATAAATACCCCAAAAACACTTCTTCACTGGATGCTTGATTTTTAAATTAATGTATAATGCTGTTTTAAATTGTAAGTCTCCTTCCCTGCTTAAAGCTTTTCTACAAGAGGCAGCGGGCATGTATAATGATTTAATTGAATTCGTTCAATGTTATAATCAAACCATTAGTTCATTTAGCGCAACTCTGTGTGGGTCCTAGAAGTAATGGTACATCCAGCTTAGCAGTCACACCGCTTGGCAGCGCAAGTCCATTTTTAAGAAAAGAAATGAATACAATATGGCAAGTCTGTTTTTAACATTCTTTAAAATGAAACAATTTCATTAAGATGACAATAGTAAGGGAGATGTTGGAGTAACTAGGTGATCCCAGCAGTGCAAGGCAAATTCCCTCTTTGCAATCCTTGTACTGTGTAATGTATTTTCTGCAGTCAAGACTAGGTGCAGCTTTTGCTTGGGCTAGCACTCGGTTCAGGCCTTGCATATCCATTTGTTTTCTTTCTGTTTGCACTGGCACAGAAGAGCTTGGAGGAAAGTAGTTCTTCATAGCTACGTATCTGTCTGACTCTCTGAAGCACCTTTAAGAAACGGTGGGCACTTCCATTCTCAAGGGGGGAGCAAGAATTGTGCTCCAAAGGAAGCTGAGTGGTTTAAGAAGCTGCTTCCTTATGGCTGGACGTACTCAGTGGTTGTGGAAATGCTCCTCTTCCATTTTACTGCAAAAGCAACGCATACTTGAACTCCCAGGTTTAAACAAATCTGATGGCTGTGCTCTAAAACAAATGAAAAGGATGAATAAAACTGGCCACCGTGCCCAGGCTGAGCTGTCTTCCACTGTAGTGCAAGCTCTCGTTCAGTCATGCTACTCAGCACAGATTTTACGTGAAGGGAGTTGGGTTGGGAGAAGAACCAGCAGTGCTGATCAGTAATTCTGTGCTCAGTGCACGAGACCACTGTTTCCCCTGGGCAACACATTTCTGCAGATGAAACAGAAATATCGCTATGGTTCCTATTTTATATAGACCAGAATGACTGCAGAGAGTTGTCCCTGGCTGCTGGCCCACAGGCACAGCGGTAATTTCTGAATACTGGGGACTTTCCCTTTAGAGATTCCTTGGGCCTGACTTTCTAGGTTAAAATTGATAATGATGGGCCAAAATGCTCCCTCCTTCTCTGCCCCCCGCCCACCGAAAAGAAAAAAAAAGAAGGAAGGAAAGAAGGAAAGAAGGAAAGAAGGAAAGAA
>VZSV01000001.1:17342466-17393243 GCA_013398735.1 Nothocercus julius | reverse complement strand
AGGATAGTTGAGGGCTGCCACTGCAAGGGGAAGTTTTTGGGTATCAGTTACCTGTATTTGCATTCACCTGCACTCTGCTTTTACCTTTAGATCTGACAGGCATCTGAGAATGCATGTGATTTGGGGCACTGATTTGGCAAAAAGGTCTCCTGGGGATGTTGTTTTGCATTATTTTTGGTTACACAATCAGCTCGATTCATAGCTGCATGATCATTCAAGCTAAAACAAAAGAATTAGCAGAATAGTGCCCTGAGGATAGGGCAGAAGAAAAGCTTGGCTTTCAGGCTGGATTTAGGTGAGTGGGTTTAGTTGCCTTTCATTTATCCTCCCAGATCAGATATTTCTGCTGGAGACCTGCAAGGCTCAGTCCTTGGTAGAGCTCCCTGTATGTCACTGTTCTGACAACTTCTGGGAATAAAACCTTGCAATTAGTGAGGAGTTCATGGAATTACAGGGTGAATTTCTTTGGATTTTCCAAAAATATGACAGAGCGTTCTATATGGGCCTTCATAATCCTTATTAAAGTGTGAATTTCTACAAAACTTAGCTTCCCCTTTTTTCTTCTTCTTCTTTTAAAGAGATGAATTTTATTATTTCTTGTCATGTGCTTAGAAGAAAAACCAAAAAAGTAGTAACAAGCAATGATGGGTCACAATGTCAGCACTTCTCCAACTTGGAAATCTAGTGGTATCAATGATTTGTTTGCATTAAATTGTTTTGATTAAAATGTAAAGAATCTCCATTGCAAGTTAATAGTATAGTCACACTGATCCTTGTTATTCCTTAAAACAAATAAATATATATTTTCTGGCAGAAAAAAGAGCAGTTAATTTTTTTTTCTAGGTTATTCTTAAAGGAAAATTTCCCTTTTAGAACTTCTTTTGGGATGATACTTTCTTCAATATCAGTGACTGTAAAATAGACCAGTGAAGATCAGCTAACAAATCACTTCAGACACAACACATTTGTTTGTATTTTGAAGCAAGTTTAATATGCACCAGCTTGCTGTAATTTCTGTTAAGTGAAAAGAACCAAGCTTAATCCAGTTCTCCTCTTACCATACTTTATTGTGCTTTGCATTCAGACATCTAAATTGGTACAGCAAGGCTATAGTCTTTAGTGCTGCTTTACTGTAATTTTTTGGTTTTGTGATTAAAAGATTTGATCAAATATGTGGCATCGGGGTTCAAATCCTTAGCAAGATGGTGCATATTTCTCCTACCTCCCAGAAGAAAATACTATGTTTTAAGGGGATTAACATTTACCAAAATTAAAAGCCCCATGCAGGTTAGGTTTGCTCATAATTGGTTATCGTACTGTGGTGTAGCTTTCGGTTCCGTTTCTTGAAAATGATGTTTTTCTGCACCTCTCTTTTCTCCACATTGTGGGATAAACTTTTTTCAGTGTTCAAAATATCCATTTTCTCTGCTCTCAGATTTATTTCCCTTTTCTCTGGAATCAGCAGGGATTTTCCCTTGCATAATCTGTCATCATATAAGTTTTAGCCTGTAAACTGTGCTTTTCTAAACTCATTAAGGGTCAAAATGATGCACGTTTCTTGAGGGGGGGAGGGAGAAAAACTATATATTGTGACTGTGTTAAACACTTGGTGTTTTTCTTTCCACATCCAGAAGTCATGTTGAGGTACTACTGTATCTTCAGAATCACTGAGCAATTGCAAGACAGCCTTATGACCAAAATCAGTCACTTCACTAATTAAGGTCAGATAATTGTCCTGGGTTGAAGTCAGCTTTTCTTCTGGATTTTTGGCTCGGATCAGCTTCGCAGTATCCGTCCTGGCAGCACTAAGAGCAGGGCAGGAAGGATGAGCAGGACGGCGGGAGGATGGAGAGCGCTCCTGGCAATGGTGCCAGATCGTGTTACCTTGACGTGCTGCTGCTGACAGCGACGTTCGTACGGCACGAGCTGGGCTGGAACCCACTCCGTGAGCAGTTTAGAGCAATCAGCAGTTTTGTGTTTTCCCTCTGGGATCCACAGAAGGGCCATCTGAACGCGAGGGTAAGAAGTGGTCGCAGGACTAGCAGCAATAAACCTGACTGCTGTGAATTTTCTCTGCTTCTAAATGCTTCTTACCTTTTCTTCCCTTCCACGGTGATGCCTAGCAGTTTTCCTCTTGTGTTATTTCAAAGCAATATTATGTGACATAGCCCTTGGACACAGCAGTAGGACATCTTGCTTTTGCTGTATATATAGGGAAAGGACCTAATTCATAAACAGCTCTGCATTAAATTTCACTATTGTACTGTTCTTTGACTGTTTTTTATTTTTTTTAGGTAAGTTTTATCTAGAAGATTTTTTATTTCTTTTTTTAAGATGTACTGTGGATCAATGCATTTTCTCTACGCAGAAGAGTATTACACAAAACAGTAGCTTAAAATGGCTCAAGAGTGATGCTCTGTATCTGAGACTGCCCATTTCTCTCTTGGGAAAAGGAGATGCTGCTTCCTCTTATTCTTCTCCTTCTTTTTCTGATGTGCTTGGCAGGGCAGAATTTACGCTCTCTCGCCTGGACAGACAGGGCACACACACGTAGACACGATCTCCTTGTGTCACCAACTATTCAAACATCTATTTCTTCATTTTTGTTACTTGAGTTCTGGCATTTTTAGCTCCCCTTTCCTCCCCTTAAATAACTCTTGGGCAATTTTTTTTTTTTGTACTTCCTAAAGAAACAACTGTGTCAGCTGTTTTTCTTTAAACATCAGCTTTTTATTTGAAATAGTCAATACCACTTTTTATTCCGTCTTCTGTGAAAATGCCTCAAAGAGATGGCCGTCTGGAGTACTAGTCACAATTCACAGCTAAACAAGGGGATGCTAGGGTTGAAGAAAATAAGTATGAGCTAGTTATTAGTAGCCACTATAACCATAAGTGGTTACAAGTTCAGGGTGACAATTCTAGAATTCTTAAAAATGAGAAAGCATTTTTTTTTCTGTTGATTTTTCTGTTCAATCACTAGGTCTAACAATATATAACACTAGAAAAAAAAAACAGATAAAAATTACAGCCAAACGAATTCTGTCTAGGGAGTTGTTGTGTGACTGTGGAGTAGTCTGTCTTCTCTTGAAATGCAGGGAATTGTGATCTTTGAGCGAGCAAATTCAAGAAGCGGACTCCTCAAAAACAGTATTATAGGTCCAGTATCTAACTCTCCTATTTGGTGAATATGCTGCTAATCTTGGATTGTGAATGAAGTCATGGAAGTCTGTCAGATGAACTTTCACAATACAGTCAGTATTTCCAAAAAACACTGCAAATCCAGGCTTAAAAGCTAGCATTTATTTATTTATATCACCAGAGAGGAGTTACTTGTAATGTGAGATTGCAGTTTTCTTTTCAGGAGGCTTAATAAAATACTGATTACTCTTTTTTAGTGAAGCAGTTAGTGACCTTTCCTGGTTTCTTGGGATTATTGAGAAAGTATCATTGTAGGTAAAAGTACTCAATATGAGTTAGCTATAATAAAAGAAAATTATTTATAACTCTTGCTGTTTCAATCATTAACCTGTGCTAGAGATCCTTGAATATGAATGGAGAAGATCCATTCTCTTTCTAGAATGAGAAGAGTTCACAATGAAAACCATAGGTACCGTAAAGCTGAGGATGGATTTGTTTCTTGAGTGGGATTTTTTTTTTTTTTTCACCATCTGCATATGTTTGCTTATATTTAATGAACAAATATTCTTTTTTCTACTGCTTCAGTAAGCAAGAGTCTTTAATTTTTAGTTTACATTTCATCAAATATGCAGTCAGGGTTCTGCATCACCTCCTTTTGGTCCTGTTAAAAATATCAGTGTGAGAGCCAGTGTTCTTGGAAGGACTTAATGCATATCTCATTCCATTGATGAGGTTTTCCAGTTTTTTATCCTTTTTTATTATGCTGTGCTTTGTGTAATGGAAATGGTAAATAATTGTGCTTAATTTTAAGGATGAATTCTCATCTATAGCGCCGCTAAAGCTGTGCATCTTAAACGTCCGAGCTGTGCAGGGAATCTGCCAAATTCTTCTTACACACTTATTTTTGTTTCTTAGATTGGCTGCAGTTTTAAGACTTTTCTTTTACTCCTTGGACTCCTTTGAACTTGCCTTGTGTCGTGTTGCACTCACTTCCTTGGTTCCTTAGTCACATATAGGAGATACAGCTTAGGTAGAGGTGAAGTGCAGTTTCACTGAACTATCTCCATCTCCCTTTTCATAACTTCCTCCTTCTGAGCAAGTTCCACCCCAGAGCTTTAACTTCTAATGATACCAATGGTTTTAAAAAGTCCAAAGAGGAAGCAACCAGATGTAATTGTAACAGCAAATCATCTCATGATCTCAGTGTTGTAACTTTGTGTTTACGTCGTTATTGTTGCCAAAACAAGAAAAATCTAACTTGTGGGTCCCTTTTTCAGTTGCTGGGTAGACTTTGAGAGATTTTGTGATTATTGTAGGAGTTCTCATGACTAACTATTACTTATGGAGTGTGAATATATTCTTGTTTCGACATGTTAGCAGGGCGAAAATACGTGTACACTTCTGGGTTTTTTCCCCTTTATTTTGTTTTCTTCTCTTTTTGTGTGTGTAGTTGACTATAAGGTTCTAACCTTTTCTCCTGGACAAGCAACAAGAAATAGCACTTAAATAACCTCCCTTGTAAACTGAGAGACCTTTCCATGTGCTGTTTTGCCGTGTGTTACGTTCAAGCTTGAGCCGTGTATTCATTGCATACTGATTTTTGTAGAAGCTTTTGGACAGTGATCCCAAGCAGCAGAGTGCAGTTATACAAGGATTAGTTAGTCTTTTTGGATGCTTTACTCGCATTCCTTTGGTCTCTGACCTTAGGACTTCTGACCTTAGGACTTCACTTATTTCTATGCTTGAGACTGTTGGCAAAGATGCTAATTATTACTGAGATTATCAAACAGATGATACAGCTGTCTGCTGGCTGCATCAGTTATGTTGTTCATGCTGAAGCTTAGGGAATATGAAGGACAGACCATTAAAACATTTTTTCTAGTTTTGTTTGGCATTTCTTTTCCTCTCCTTTGATGGATTTTTTGTCACAGAAGTCTTTGCATTTATTTTTCACTTGTCTGTCTTATGTTTTTTTGTTTTTCTTTTTTTCCTGTCTCCCAAAGCTAGGTTGCTGTTAAAACTGCAAAATGACTGATTCAAAGTGCAAAGCGTGGCCCTGCTTAGCAATGCTTTTCCCTCAGTCACAGAACATGGATGTTTAAAATAGGTTTGTAAATTCACAAGCTCTCCCTCTTGAAGCTGATTCAGATTATTTTTGGTCTAACTTTGGTACAATCTGTTGTACATTTTGGCAGTTTGGCATGTTGTCTCTGTATTTGGTTAGTTGTGCATGTTTATGATGATGCCTTTGTGTGTTGGAAAAATCCTTTCTCATTAGGCTGAAGCAGAACAATTCAGCATTAGGAATTTTGTTGCAATATATGTTTCATTTCAGGATCGTTTTCATGTGGGCAGGTTAAACTTCTTGAAAAGCCTTTGTATTTTAAGTGTTGAGACAAGCTCTAGATATAGCAATATTAACAATGATACTCTTACATGTGCGGATTTGCTAAGGTTGGTTTGAGGTTCTTTTCTGTGCAAGCTGAACAGTAAATTTGCCTTAAGTGGTAAGCATAGAAGGTTCTAGGTTTTGTCTCTACTTTTGCAGGACAGATTCTTAAGTGCATGAGGAGGAGAATAGTTAAGCAGCTTATTGCACATTTGTGAAATACTGTTCCTAAATTCAAGGAGCAGTGTAATAAAAAAGGTACATAGATGCTGTTTGAAAATAGCAGATATGTAGTGCAGCCTGTCATCATCTCTTAGAGTAGCTAAGATCGTTCATAAGAAATCTTAGTGTGGCATTATTTTTGTGCATTAGTTGCTTTTATCCCAGCTTGCTGGTCAAGGACTCAGTACAAAGTGACTTGATTAATGCATTCGCATCTCCTGCTAACAGGGACTCGAGAGTCCTGCCTCCCTTAATCTTTATGCCTAGATGACTAATAGCTTTGACAGAGGACAATCTAATTGAACTCACACATTTGGAGGAAGCTCTGGGACTGTGCGGAATGTAAGAGCGGATGACAGTGGCCCTGAGAGTGGAGGATTTTGACTTCTTCAGTTACAACTATTAATGGAAAAACTTTACTTAGATTGTTTATCATAAACTATAGTAATCATTGCTGTTGGAAGGAGAATAAAAGGCACGGCTGGATCTGTAACTTTTATTTAAAAGAAAAAAAAAACGTTTCCTTTAGCCTGGATGGATGTTGTCTGATGACTTTTACAAGAAGCGTCAAGTTGTCTTAGTTTCAGTGGTATCTGCCTTAGGCTACAAACTTGTGCTTGTCCTAAGTTTGCTGATTGCCTGAGAAAATTAAAAACTTGTCTTTTATGGTTTCCTCTGCTTTTGCAAGGATGGAAGAAATGGAAACTTTCCTTATTTACAAATTAATTCTTTCTTTTGTTTTCTTTCTGTGGAATTTTAATACGGTTTCATGGTAAGCAAGTAATAACATGGCCTCAGTGTGTAGAATCTCAGGTTTTATTTCATAAGAAACAGCAAGTCAGTATTCCACAAAATTTAAAGAGGCATAAATACGTCTGTGCTGTAACTGGAGTAAAAACATTACCCCTGATCTTCAGAAAATGTCCGGTACCGAGGAGGAAGCAACTAAAAGTAGAGAGAGAGGAGAATCGACATCAGCATGAGCAGGGAGCAGACATTTCTGGAATTCATTGCCTTGTAAAAACAAGGCAAGTTTAGGGTTTTGTGGAAGAAGGCAGTTACACTTGGAGAATTGGGACTAACAGGATCTGGCCACTCAAATTCTGTTACCCTCTCTGCCTAGACTTGGATGGAATTTAATCCAGAAGTTCCTGGTACCAACATCCCTCTGTTGTTCAGCAGACAGCCGTGGATCTCATTAGTATCTTTCATGTCCCACTCATCTCACTGACTCCACTAGCTACAATTATTAAACATATAACCTACCACCTAACCCTGCTGGGGAGTCATCAGCATTGAAGTCTTACCTATAGAAGAGTCATATATCTACTTTGTTTGAAATCTGTGAAAGTTATATACAATTTCTCACCAACTTCTCCTTTCTTCATGTCCTCTTGTGCTTTGCAAAAGCTCCTGTGGTAACCATTAGTGCTTGCAGTGTCACTTATTTTTTACTCTGTCACAATCTTTTAAGTTTTCTGTATTTGACAAGTATTGGTTCTCGTGCCTCTTCCCCACTCACGACACTGTGTCCAGGACAGCGCTTTGTAACAACGAGGTACTGTTTGGACAGTCCCCAGTTTTGAACACTTGATGATTTGTGTCTCATTTTTGAATTTGCTTTGTAGATGCAGTACCGAACACCTTGTTTTTCAAGTCAGAGAGCCCCTGCTGCTAAGTAATCATTGTGTTGTGAATCAAACGTTTGTGGCTCCTTCTGAATATCAACTCTCTCCTGATGATAATAAAATGGGCAATAAGGCTTCTCATCTGGCCTCTCCCTTCTGTCATTTTGGTTCAGTACATTTTGCTCTCTGGTTTTGTTTTTCTTGAAGCAGCAATGTCCAATTCCTTCTTAGGTAAAGCCAGAACTGTGGTGGGAATCCAGCTCTTCATTTATAAATCAGTGTGAGCACCAGCCTCCTAAATGCAGAAGCAACTGTCTAGTTTAGCAGTCGTCACTAGTTACTCCTAGAAATCCATGTCTTCTCCTGCTAAGCTTCTCTGAAAAATAAATTTCCTCATCCTGGTAGCCACACGTTTGCTGTACCTCCTGTCAGCTCCCTTTGCCTCTCTTTTAAGGGAGAAAATCTCCAGAGTCTTACCTCTATCAGCATGGCACCTTACTGTGTAATCTGATTTGCTGGTCTAATTTTGAGCGGAAAAAGCAATCCAAATAAGTCATACCAGACAAATACTGACCTAGCAGTTGAAGAAAATAATATGCAGCAGTTTTCTGATCATAAGAACAAATTGGATATGCTGTCTTTCTCTTTGGTATAAATTGCATCTTTGTTAATACTCTGCTAGGACCATAATCACATTTCCTTTTATTATAAATGAAGCATTAATGTTTTGTACTGGTGGCAATCACTCCCTAAGCTTTTGGTTACAAAAGACCATATACCGCATCAGCAAGATACATATATATTCAAGTGACACTGTTCAAAATACTTGTTTTCCTCTGAATTGAGTAAATACTCAACAAATTTTATCTGCCAGTAAAATAGCTGTTACCTCGGTGGTTTGGTATTGCCTTTTGGTATACTGGGCATGCACATACTCATGAAAGCTTTCCTACTAGGAAATCATAAAATCTTCTAAGGTGTGTGGATAATGAGAACCATAAAGAGTAGCTCTGGTATACTCTGTGGGAGAGGCTGCAAACACCCAAACATGCTGCGCCGGAAATTACGGGGGTTAAAGTACACGAGTGAAGTACCAGTCAAAGGTGAGGAGCCTCCATCCATGACAAGCTGATATTCAGAGCTCTGCCAGGAGCACAGTAACTTGCATGCTAACAAAGATATTTCAGAATGCAAAATGCCTTGTTTTTGCTTTGTTTTTCCCTTAGTCTTGCCAGCAGAGTGCTGGCACTATGGCAGTAGTGTTCATCTAGTAATGGGTACAATGACAAGACTTTGTTAGTGTCTTAATATTTTTTTCATACATTAACCCATACTAGCTGTGTTTGTAAAGCTGTATTTTATTGAAATTTCTATGCATTCCTGGCTTCGAAATATATCGTTAAATAAATACACAGCAGTAAGTATTTTTACTTACACTAGGAGACTCCCTTTCTTGTACAGCTTTGTTTGATTCTGCTTGGTGGTCTAGGCTTTTCATCCTTGCACTTTGTAGTACTGAAAAACAATTTGTAGTTGCAGTCGTCTTCAAAAAGATTTTTGTAAGATCACCTGTTTTTTTTCTTAAACATTAAGAAGAAATGTGCAAGGTACAGTATAAATAAAAAAAAAAAAAAAAGCCAATTCTTAATATGAATCTAGAAAAGGAAGAGTTGCAGACTGTTAAAACTAGATTCCGATAACTGAATGTCACAGGATAGCTGCCATATCTTTTCCCCATCAATGTGTCTTCCATTTTTCTCTGGGAAAAATAATGTAAAAGATTCTCTACTAACAAATGCAGTAATAATGCTTTGGTGTCCTTAAATGAAGAAGAAATACTCCAAATTAACAAACCACTTTTTAAAAGCAAAGCAATAATGATGAACTGATGATAAGGGGGCAAGGTGGAGGAATAAATTAAATTAAATGAATTAAGTCATAGGAAGTTTAATCTTCATATGAGGAAGAACTTCTTTCCTGTGAGGGTGACAGAGCCCTGGAACAGGCTGCCCAGAGAGGTCGTGGAGTCTCCTCTGGAGATCTTCCAAACCCACCTGGATGCCACCCTGTACCACATGCTCCAGGTGTCCCTGCTAGATGGTCTCTAGAGGTCCCTTCCAACCTTAACCATTCTGTGATTCTGTGAAGTCTTCTTGGTTGCTCACTGAAGAACATCCATCCACCAAGGGCGGTGGAGATCTTCCCATGCTGGAGCAGCCCTTGGTTCCTTCAGGTCAATTTGGGTCCGATTGCATTATGGCAATATAGACATGCAGCTTTTGGAGGAATGGTAAAGGAAAATTTTTAGAAGCTGCGGTCAGATTTTAGTGATTGATATTTTTCAGTATCAGTTGAAATGTTAAAGTTGAACAGAGGCAAGTACTTGTACCATTTCTGTCTTTCCTACCCACTGGTTTGCAGCTCTTTATTTCTGCCCACTGATGCTTTTGTAGGCTGCCTAGTGAGCTACCTTCTCCCACCCCCCACCTCCCCAAAAAGAAAATCTTGTTTTGCTAATCTGTTGTAGTCGGACTTTGCCGATAAAATATGCAAGCCCTGACATTCATGTTGCCACTGTGGTGCTATGGTGTCTTAAAAAAAGCCCAAGCATAATAGCCAGACTATTTAGATGCTTAGTCTACTTTCTAGTAGCTCTTAAAACATCTATGAAGGGAAAAATCGTATTTTGGAGAACCCTTTTTGTGGGGGTACATTTTCTTTTTTTCCTTTTTTTTTTGATTGTTTTTGTTCTTTCCTTCTGGGTTTTTGTTTCTGGGTGTTTTTGAGGGGCCTGTTGGTGGTGGGGGAGTGGGGTATTTTTTGTTCGTTCGTTTGTTTTGTTTTTAACTTCATTCACCACTCTTGCCATTCACTGTACTCACACCAGTAAAACTCTCCTCACCTGCCACGTGTGGGTTCGTGTGGGAGCCGCGTGTGCTGCCCGCGGTCTGCGCTGGGGCTCAGCAGGTGCCTTGGGAAGCCTGGCTGGCTTTTCCTCTAAACCAGCCTCCAACTCCCCAATTTCCTGCGACGACAACCCAAATCAGAGTCTCTCAGGAAATGCTGCGTGCGATCAAACAGGTTTGGGCTGCTGTCGCAACGTGCCCTCCGTGCCGCCTTTCACGCGTTTGTGGGAGCTCTTGCGAAGGGCTTCGTAAAAGCCGGGCTCAACACATCTCCACGCTTGCTTGGTTTCCTTTTGTGGACCTGCTCTATCAGCCAGAACTAAACCTGCAGCAGTGGTTAAAAATGTCAGGTTGTCAGTTTTTAAAAATACTGTGGGGGTGGCACTGACAAAATGCCCTGTCCGTGCTCTTTCCCAAGGCTCAGCTACGCCGGCCCCTCGCCAGTTTATTCCTGGCATTCCCAGATGGAGGCAGCTCTAGCAGAGGAAGGTGAAGACGCGTACGTGGAGTCAGCAGCAGCAGCAGGACTGGGGAGGCAGGTTCTCGGTTTGCAGAGGGTGCTGGAAGTTGATCTGCAGCTAGTCACGAAGCAGCAGCAGGACTTGGTGATAGCAATTTGTAGCTTTACTGAAAATAGCTATTATGACCAATTATGAGCTATTTTAAATTTAAAAAGTGTGCAGCTTGTTTTAAGCAATTTTTTTTTCTTTTTCTTTGACATTGTTATGGAGCTACAGTAAAGAATTTGTCTAGTTAATTTATAAGGTAGTGGCCTGAAAAAAATCTCTTTCATTCTGCTGCAAAAGACTATTCATTAAACATTACCAACTTATGTTTTCTTCTAGTTCTCGCACTAATACAATGATTTTGACAACTTTTTAAAAAATATTCGACAACATAAATGCTGTTTAAAGACTAGAAAATATGGAAGCAAAATGCAAGGTTGTTAACTAGACAAGACTAGACTTTTCACTATAGGGAAGGGGTCAAAATCCTAGCAGTGATAGGCAGCTGCTGGAATATGGAAATGGCTCAGCGAGTGAGGTGTGGTAGGTATCTATCTTGAAATCTCCTTTGCTTTTCCTGAGAAGAAAACTGGAGTGTGAACTTCCATTATTAGGAAAAGAAACAAAAAACTCTGGAGTCCAGTTTTTCTCATTTACCTGTTGTAATTAAAAAATGATGTTAAATGTGAAGGTGCCTTTTCTAGGACTGTTCTTGACGAGGACGTTTAGGCTAAGTGAAGCTGTGTGGCCATCCCTAAATGATACGTTACTCTAATCTTGTTGAATCCTCAGAAACACAAGGAGTAGCTTTGTTGGTAAACAAAAGAAAGCTATAATATTTAGATTTTCAACCTGATCTATAGAATAGATAGCCTTTTTAAGCTGAATTTGTGTTTGGCCTGAAAGAACAGTAGAAATACACCATAGACTTAACCAATGAGTGTGTCGTCTTCCTTACTGGTTCACAGAGAAGACCAGGTGTCCTCACTCTTCACCTGAGAGAAAAGAGGCACCTCTCCCTTCCAATCATGCCGTTACAGTCTGAACTTTTCCCTGAGTGAAATAGAAGGGTAAACAGTAGTGAGTGACTCAGTGATGTTATTAAGGATCACAAATTTAACTTGTGCTTTCAGTTATAAGAATTGACAGATGCATACAGTGAATGACTGGATTTTTCTTGATTATGTTTGAGTGCTGTTCAGGAGACATTAGTAAAAGATACCGCGCGCAACTGGTCAGATGCATTCGCTAAACTGTCATTTCTAGCTACCAGGCTGAGGCAGGAGAAAGTTTTTGTTTGCTTTGGGGGTGTTTTGTGGTGTTTTAATTTGTTACTGCGTGTGCCTGTAGACGGAAATAGATTTTGGTTTTTATTTCCCATTTTGCATAGCTTTATGCATTTGAGCTTTAGATGCTTGTACCAAGTATCTCTGTGTGAGTATATATCTGTGTGTGTGTATATATGTATATACACATACTCTAATTAAGCAAAAAAGCTTACCAGGAACTTCTGTTATTTGCGGGGGGGAAAAAGCAATCTTTTTAAAATATGAGTTTGACTTGCGAGATAACACAAATGTTGTACAAAAGGAATAATTTTGTAAAATATCTTTCTTTTAAAAGTTCCAGTCCTGTCTTAAATTTTACATAACTAATGCTAATTGGCAAACCTAAGATTAGCAATATGTTGCAAAAGACAGCCTGGGGCTTGGTTTCTTATAACGTGCTGGGATACTCATTCATGCACTTCATAAAAAACGTACTTAGAATACGGGATCATTTAAGAGGCTTGGTAAACCACGTGGCTTTCCAGCTGATGTAGCAGCATATTCCTAACCAAAACTGTGTCCTTTAATTAAAATAAAAGGAGAAAATATTCAGAAAATCTATTTTTCTGAGCCTCTCTGAAAAAAGGAACTTGGCTTTTAATTAACAAAGCGGTAACTGTTTGCTTATTTCATGAAAATGGCTGCGCTGTCCCGGCCGGCAGAGCGGGTAGGAAGGCCGAGCGTGCGCGCGTGCCGGGAGCGACCGTTCCCAGGGCAGGTTCCCTGGCACAGGGAGGGAAGCAGCCTTGCTGGCCAGGAGCCTGTTCTTGTTTGGATTGCAGGGGGAGAAGGCTTGACCTCTTTCTGCTTTCTTGTTCTCTTTTCTGTGCAATTTCATGGTGGCTGACTCGCTTCATGATTAGCCTAAAATAAATCAGGAGTTGGTTCTTATTCTGTCTCCCTGCTCACCCCTGCCTCCTGTTGCCCCAGCTCTTTGCAGCTAGCTCGCTGGCTCTAAGATCTTTAGGAGAATATCTGTTCTGACTCTGAAGAACCAGACTATCTGTTGAGATTTCTTTTCAAGGAATTACATGTAAGCTCCAAGGAGGAGTGGATGTTTCTTAAGAAGCCCTATGAGAGAATTAAAGTAGGGTAGAAGTTTCTAGAGAGTTGTCTTTAGCTGGTTTCTACTAAGTGACTGTTATGAAAGCACTCAGCCTCCACTATGTTAACTATTGTGATCGTGTGTTTTGCATTTTTTGTTTTGTTTTGTTTTTTGTTCATTTGTTCACTTTTTTTTTTAAAAAAAAAAAAAAAAAAGATTGGATACTTAGCTGTCCTACATTTATGGAAAACTAATTTTTGCTTTCGCATCTCTTCCAGTAATAGTTATGCACGAGTGCGAGCTGTGGTGATGACCCGGGATGACTCAAGTGGTGGATGGTTACCGCTTGGAGGGGGTGGACTAAGCTGCGTCACAGTCTTCAAAGTCATTCACCAGGAAGAGAATAGCTGTGCTGATTTTCTTATCCATGGAGAACGACTCAGGGATAAAACGGTAATGAATTGCATCTGCATAGAACCTAAGAATAGACACTTGCATGTTTTTGTTCATACATTAGAGAGCAAATTTACAGTCTCAGTCTAATGCTGTTGCTGAGCTTTTATCCATCTTAATGCTCATATACCTATAGAGCCAAGTGTTTCATTTGGGTAGTACCATGCATGTCAAGAATTAAGCATGTTGGTCTTCTCAAAGCTCTGAAACATAGTTTTCCTTTACAGGTGTTCATCCATTTGGGAAAACACTTTTTCTGCATGTTTGTGGGTTATTGTGGGGGGATGTTTAGTTTTTTTTGTTGGTTTTCTTTCTTTTTTTTTTTTTTTTTTCTTTTCCCCCTAACAGAGGGTCAAAGTAAAAGCTCTTTGCTAGCTTATTTGTACACTGTTGTTACTGTCTAATGTTTGTGTTGTCATCATATAGAAAGTAGGATATCTTACTGAAAACAATCTGAAGGAGTTTCTCAGGAATTCATTCAGTCAGTTTGAGACTTTGACCATGGCCAATAGAAGGCAGCCACTTCACATGAAAGCAGCTTTTTTATTGGAAGAAAGTGTAAAATTTTCAGATTCAAGAATTCTTCTGGTTTGATTAACAAGAAGGAGGTATTCATATGCCAGCTACATTAACATAAAGTATTTACAATATAGTTGCCCTGAAAGACTTCATGAAAGGTATCCTTGCAATATGCAGACTGTAGTGTCTTCCATAGAGTCTTGGCCTTTTCCACGTGCAGATCCATGGAAGACAAGTTTGGCTTGCTGGGGCATGATCTGCTGGTTACTTGGATGCCTAGTAGACTTCTGCAGGGGGTTGTCTTACTGTGAAAACAAAGAGAAATGGAAAAAGCAATGACTTTTGCCAAGGACTTGCTCTTTCCTCGCACAATAATCTGCAACTTCTGTGTAAGCTTAAAATGTAGAAATGCTTCTTATATTGTACTGTTAATTCTTTTCCAAGCATACCACCTTCTCCCCTGAGGCAGGGCTGCTGAGTTTTCTGCCTTGACTGTGACTGCTGTAGGAAGAAAGCATATAAATAGAAATTGTGCTGACTCAGTTGTTTCAGCGAGGCGTAGTGCTATTAGCAGAGTACCCTGTGTTCCTGCGCAGCTATGTGCACCTGCAGCTTTTTCCTCACTTTGCAGTAGTTCACTTTTTAGCCTTTTTTAGGATGTTTGAGGCACTTACTTCCACTTACAAATACTTGACAATTTTCTGTAATTCTCAATACTTCCAACTTTCACAGCTTTGCTTCAGAATCTAAAGGGGATGAAATGCTCAGGATAGAGGGCTAATTTAATGCTTCCCAAAAATGTTTATGGAAATATTGAAACCGTGAGTGTCCTGACCTGGTGTGTCCTCTCCTGTCATCCCCCAGCACAGGCACTGTTAGGTTTCCATTTCTCATGGAAGACTAAATTCTTCTGTTCCTGTCCAAATATGAGCTGAGATTAATAAAAATGTTTTCCAAACCTTTATACTCCTGAACAGTTTGGGATTCCTCACCCAATCTGTTGACCTACTAATCTGTCAGGACAGATTTTGTTCTAGGAAGTTGCTCTTTGAAGTCAGGCCCTCAAAAACAGAGGATAGGAAGAAGCACAAGCAAGAAGAACATTTGTCCAGTGTGTGCTGAATAAAGTTCAGGAAACTGGCAAACAAATACAGAGTGGGGCTGTGAGAAGCATATTGCAGAGCCAGGAATGCTGGCAGAGTAAAACAGTAAAAGGAAACAGTATATGCATACACTTCCTCAGGCTTCAAATGAACTGTTTCTCATCAAAAGCTAATGAATTAACAACGAAGTTACGCGGGGTAATTTAAGACACCTGTTAGCATAAAGGAAACAAGATCCTACCAGGGTAGCTGAGGATATCCTGAGGTGCTCTTCCAGGATGGTAGTTGGGACTGGGCGAGGGGAAATCCTGTTTGATAAGGATCAGGTCGCTGATCTTAAAACAGTTTTGATCTTTATGCTTGCTATATTACTAATGCTTTACATGTGTTTTAAGGATATTTTTGTGGATTCTTCATTCAAACACAGTTTTTAAACACCTTTTGCCTTTTTTAGTCCATTGTTACTTTTGGTAATGATTACTTTTTTTTTAAAGTCGGAATAGAATTTGAAGTTGTCTTGAATTTCTCTGGTAGATGGGAAAAATAGGATGAAGAAACATAATCGTTTGTTCCAACCAAAAGAGTGGAGGAGGTTGTGTTCCCTCAGAGGCAATCCTCAAAAAGGGCATTTGAAGATGCCCTTTTTTGCATCTTCAAGATGCAAGATTTGAAGATTACTTCAGTGACATAAAATGCTTTAAAAAATAGTAATAATGAAAGGGGAAGTCATTACAGGTCTACCTTGCATTTGTTTTATCCCTACTCAGGGGTTGAGTAGGGATAAAATAAGTCCAAATCAAATAATGATCTAGGTATGTTGAGTATTAATCTGCTGTTTCCATATTCAGTATGATTCTAATCTAGTTTTAGAATGGGCCCCTGTGTATAAATGCTGCATCTGAATAAATTTGAAATTATTGTTTTGTTTCATTGGTTTGCCATTGTATTTCTAAAGAGAAAGTTGCAAAACACTTTCATAAAGAAGCTTCCTAAACTATTTTTAATATTTCAGTTATTAAGACTTTAAACACATGTTGTCTTGCTGGCTTCAAGAATATTTCATCTGTTTTAGTATCTTAAAGTCATTATGATTTGATCAGCTGGACTGCAGATTCCTTTACTCACATTTTTACTTTGTAAAAAGATACACACAAATTCTGAAAATACTTTTATGGATTAAAAAAAAAAAAAGGCAATTACAATAAATGGAATATTTTTTTCTCTCAAGTCAGTGTATGCATAGTTAAAATATATTCAAAATTGGACTACACTTTCATTTTCTGTGGCCAGGAAGTGTTCTGTGAACTGGCACTGCTTCTGAGAGAGACATAAAAATTCCCTTATCCTGGAGAAACCCTCAACATGGAACTCTGAACACGTTTCTGCTAGGTGGGGAAACATGGGTTTTGGAATATACCTCAGGCTAGAGAGAGCAAGCAGAATTCAGATTTATGGTTTTTCCTAAGATAAAGGAATCATAAGCCTGTCAGTTAAGAGGATAATACTATTTTTCATCGTTACGTTTCAAAAGAAAAATACCATTTATTCCAGTGCATCTCAAAATCCATAATTAAGGTATTTGGAGGTGTCTCCCAACAGGCTCAAAAGGAATGAGATAAATCTTTTGCCTTATTGCTTCTGGTCAACTGGCACCAATTGTTTCCCATCCTAGTGCTGCTTCCAGCAGCACTGCCAATTTCAGCTCCCCTTTGAAGAGCCAAATCTCCCTATATACTTTATAGGTTACGTGGGCATTGAATTGAAGACTGTAGATCTCAGTTGGTAAGTTGAGACAATAAATTAAATGTTTGGGAACTGAGCATCAAAATATTGAAATTTCTTATTGCAGTGGCCACGGCGGGAAAGGATGGGTTCTTTATACATGAGAATGTTTACTGTCAGCACTGTTATGAACCGACTTCAATTTCATGTAGAATTTCAAAAATCCATCCAGTTTATTTTAAATGTCTGACGGAATTGAAGAAAATGCATTCTAGTCATCTGAGACGAAAATCAAATAGCACCATTGAATCAATGTAGGAGGAGGGCTGCTCACTGCTAGTTTACCCAACTTGTTTAGATCTGTGTAGGAATGTAAAGACATTTCACAAAGTACCTGTGACGTAATTACATGTTTCCTGCTTTATTCTACACACCCTCCTAGATGTGGCTGCAGCCAGTCGGCTGGGAAGAACTACCCTCCATGCTAACGCGGGCAGCGCCGCTGCTCCGTTCGCCTGCCTTTACGCTGGCTCGATTCTAGCTCACTATCAGCAACGCTAAGCGTGCTTTGGGCTCAAGCATGTGGGTTTTTAGACTTTGAATTTTACTTGTTTGAACAAAAAGTCTTTTTGACTCCTCTGCTCTGCCTTATGTTCTTCTCCAGTCCTTTGCTATGCAGATTTTTACTGAAAAAGTGAGTAGTATCTTTTGAATCATCAGTCAAGGGTGACAAAGGAGTCAAAAGGTTAAAGTCTGTCTTTTGAAGAGCAAGTAACTGTGTGAATGAAGAAAAACAAGCCTGAAATGGCTTATAAATACTGTTGTTCTTTTGAAAATCTGCTTTCTGAGGAATTTCTGAGTATTTCATTTACTAGATTAGTCTTAGAATATACTTAAAAGTTTGGGAAATGATGGATTACCCCACTCGTGCCAGGTATTTAATTAAATTTGAAAGCAGCATATGATCCTATGGTAAAATAAATTTATGGAAAATGAAAGCTTGAAGAGGGAATCTACCCCAGATGGAAAGAATCTTTCACTATTTGTTAGCAATTTACAGAACTGTCTCGGTAAGTGCATCTTATAGATGTTACAGTTTCTTTAACAGGCTAATAAACACTGTTTTTAATGACAAATTAGATGGGTGTGCTTATGTATGTGTATGTATTATATATGTGCATATTTTTATATATGTATTTTTATATATAAGTATATATATATGTATATACTTCTAGTACATTGTTTCTGTATGAGATGTAAGAAAACAAGCTAACAAGACTCCAGAATTTTGTTGCTTTTTCAGAAATGGATGCTGTAAAAGATAGGATACACATGTTGATGACTTCAACATGAAGCTACATCTAGAGTATTTTAAAGACATTGTCTACATAAAAGAGCTTGTCTCCAACTGTCCTACCTCCTTCAGTCCACCAAAATAATTGAGATCTGAGTGTATATGTTGAGGAGATAGAATTGAAGGGATGTAAGGGTCCCAGTCCCGCAAGCTTTAACCTCTCTGCCCTTCTTGCTATTGTTGGAGTTTCTCTATCCTTGTTGTTGGCAAATGCAGCCATGGTGGTCTGGTTTTTAATTGGCGTTGAGATGCTCATGCACACTTGGGCTTGCACATGGGCTTTCCCAGAGTGCTCAGAATAAAAGCTCTATAGCATTCAGACATTCAATTCCCCTACACGTAGCTTGGCAGACCTATTTTTAACATTGTAAAGATCCAACTCTCCAAAGCAATTGGAGAGTGTCACAGGAATTGAGTCTGTCATCTCCCAGAGAAACTCCCACAGATCGTATAGTGCAGGCTACCTTATTGTATATTTGGGTAGATATGGTATAAAGCAATTGTAACCCTGAATTTTCATCTTGCTAGTGGTACTTGATCTGTGTTCTCAGTGCTATTAGATTGTCTAGTACTGTTAGAACTGGTTAGGTTTATTTATCACAAATGCTAGTCTACTTCAAATATATAAACAAATGAAATGGAGTTTGGTGGAAGTATCTTGGCATTGTGTTTAGCCATATCACCAAGATGATATCACTTCTGTAAACTTTATTTCACTGTGTCTTTCAGTTGCACCTCCTGATGATGCAGAAATTGTCACAGTAGGTCAGGCAAAAGAATATGTCCTGAGTTAGTGTTATCTTACTGATTATACTTAGGTCAGTAATGTCAAGAAACCCTTTTATTTAGTGGTAAAGATCTGCCAAAGGAGAGAATCTAAATGCTGGGCTGCTGATCATCCCTACTTCCTTGATTGTTAGCACATTCTCTAACCCAATTTAGGCCATTTTCAAGTAGCTGTCGCCAAGGCGATGCCCATGTCTAGTCTGAGACCCTGTGTGCTCAAGGGAGCCTTCCCAGGGAGGGCAAGAGCTGACGGCATTTCAGGAAGCCTTGTGCCCCTAAGCAGCCCTGTCCAGTATTGTGCTGCGTTGTAAGACGTGCAAGGCATGCCCGTGGTTTCACATGATCAGTTCCCTATTCTGAGAGACTACAGTACCGTGATCAAAATATCTGACTTTTTGAATTAAGAAAAGAGGAAAAAAAAAAAAAAAGGCACAAAAATACGTCATAGGGTCATGTGGACACTGGGGAGATGTCCGTAACATGAATACATGAATGCAGTCAAGTCATTCAGCTTTGGCCCGAGACTAGAGAAAAGCCTTTGGTTCACATTTGTGTTGTGTTCAGGGAGGGAGGGATTGTTTGCTTGGCCTTTTTTTAAGCAGGAAAGGTGTATTTGGCAAACTTAATGCTTATGTGTTTGTAGGTTTGGATGATGAATGATAAAATAGTAAGCCTCTATATGTAATGCTGGAAACTCTTGAAAGCACAACTATAAACTAGTAAAACACTATCTTGTCCCAGGATTTAAGACTTAAGAGACTTTTTCATCCATACAAGGCAAATAATTTCTAATATCTTTCAAGAATGTGGGTATATCCTTCAAGACGGGAAGATTTAAATGAGATGCTGGATGCTATATTAACTAAGTAGTTGTGGGTGGCAGGGGGATCTTTTTTGTTATTGTTTTTTTTTCCTTCAACAAATAGTAGTCTCTGTGTGTGTGTGTGTGTGTGTGTGTGTATATATATATACATATACGTGTGTGTATATATATGTGTGTATATATATATATACACACTGCTTAGAGAAGTATGCTTTTGAGAATGCTTTGGACTCCTGGATGTCTGCAGACTCAGAGAAACAAGCATATTGTTAGTGGTACAGGATTCCCTTTCACAGGTTATATCTGGAGATAGATAGGATGGGCTACTGATTCACCGTGATAGTTTGCTTCCTTCAGCATAAAAAGCCTTGACAGCATTGTGATTTAACAGGAAAATATTTGTTGTTGCAAAATATATGCAAAGGTATTTTTGAAAATATAAATGCCTTGGAGGGTGGTGTATAGGTGCTCCGTGTGTCCCCCAACTACCCTGGTTGATCCTGAGCTCTGGTTTTGCACTTTCATACAGCTTTTAAAACTGCCAAATCAGTCCTTAATTGTCCTGTAAAATTCAGTGTTTTGTGAAATCACATTAAAAGCAGTTAGTGTTGTATAGGAAACAATGCTTGTTTCATATTATCTTAGTATTTGTGTGAGTTTTCTTTATTTATTTGTAACTTACAGCTGCAGGCCAGTAAGGTTTTAGTCCAGTACTTTACCTCTGGGGCTACTGTCTTGCATCAGTGCTTACTGTCCAGGTTCAAATTTTCAGTTTAAAGTGTCTAATTATACAGAAAAGATTGTTTGCCTTAAGATGGATTTACTTGTCTTCTCAGACAGAACCAGCATGTGCATTGTTTTTCTTCTGTTTTCCCAGGGATTTTGTTTTAACTCCATTAGGAGCAAGTGGTCATGGAGGTATTATAAGAATCAGTGTTTTTGATGTCAGACTTACATCTGGACAATGTGGTGATGTGAGAAACCCTCATTTTGAAATACTCTTTTTAGAAGGAAAAAAGTTTCAAATCACCAGGAGCAGAGTATGATCATCTACAGCAATTTAGGACTGGAGAATGATTTTTGGTTTTGTTCGTTTTTGTTGCCAAAGCACCTAATCTGGTGCATTTACAGCAAATAGCTAGATTCCTTACTACTTTGTAGACAGCTGCACATAAATTTTGCTGACCGCTTAGGGAATTCAGTATCAAATTTTTAATTCTGAATTCAGAGCAGAGTGTCAAGATTTTAATGCTGAAAGGGTTCGTGTGTGGTGAACGAATGCCTGCGCTCTTGAGACAGGGGTGTAACAGCGACGCAGAAAGCAGTTAACTCTAAGAGATGATTAACAGCTAGGTGTGGGGCAGGGACAGGAGCTGGGTAATAAAGAGCAACCTCAGATATCCTTCGTTATGTAATACTTACACAAGGAAAGAAGAGGAAGAGCACAAAGCATTATGTAAGAGCAATAAAGGCACAGGCACATTTTTTTTAAAGTTTTGAGAATTTTCTCACTCTTTTTTAAAAATTGTTAGTTTTCCAGATGCCGTAGGAAAATCTTCTATTATATCTTCAAAAGAAAGTTGCATACATAATGAAATAAAACCAATCTGAAAATATATTAATATTAGAAATTATATTAAAATTCCTCATTCCCCTGACCACATAGATTCTTCAGAATCTGATAGTAATACGTTGTTTTACAATGCTATTAGTGCTATGTAGTGATACAGGAATACACGCATATGTATTCCCTTATACTATCTTTTTTGACTTAGATTTTTTTTAATCAAAAACTGTTCAGTATAATTGTTTTACATATACTGGATTTCCCCAGTAAATTAAATTTCAAAGATATTGTAAGTATTAATCAAATTGAACTAGGGGAATGATGTGAAGACTGACTTTTCTTCATTAATGAATGTTTAGTTTCATATCTTGAGTGGTTTCATAGCTAAATAATATCTGTATGTTATTCCTTGTTATTATTTTAATTGTAGGTGATCGTGAGCTCTAGGCATTTAGGTACAAAGACATAGATGCACAAGAAGTTTTCAGTTTTGATTCTTATCAGTGTTTAAAACAGTTCTCCTGTATTGTCTTTTCAGTAGCCTTTTGGGGAGAAAGCTGAAATGAAACTGCCTGAAAACAGCATCAAGTTAGTTCAGCAGTGAATACTTTTGTAGAATAATTATATAAATAAAACTCCAAGAGATTTAGTCACCCTTGATATCAGCATACTAACTTTTTTTCAGGGCATAGTGTATTTCCTTTGATGAACTGATAGTAAATTAGTGCTGATGAAAGTAATGGTCTGAAAGTATAAGTATCTTCTGAGGCTAGAAATAAAAGTTAATAAAGAATTAGGCAAAAGAATTGTGCAACCCATGCTGCTATATCAAAACTATTAGTAAAGAATTGGCCATAATGGCCAATTACAAAGTTATATCCTCATAATAAGAAGCTTAGAGACGCTTATGATAATTCACAGGTATTTCACAGAGACTATCTTCTGTTCTCAAATTCGGTGTTAATCACTGATGGCTTTTTCTCCTCTCTTATTTCTGGAAGGTGGTCTTGGAATGCACGTTAAAGAAGGATCTCGTTTACAACAAAGTTACTCCTACTTTTTACCACTGGAAGATTGATGACAAAAAGTTTGGCCTCACATTTCAGAGTCCTGCTGATGCCAGAGCATTTGACAGAGGTATTCGGAGAGCAGTAGAGGATATTTCACAAGGTATATATATTTAGGCAGAGGAGTTGGTGGGAGGAGGGGTTTGTGTATTTATAAAGGAGCTAAAAGTATGCAAAGTACTTCAATTTAATGCAGACACTATTTAAAGGTATGGATTGATCTGTAGCGTATCCAGATTATAATGGATGTTTTAAAGATAGTGCTTCTGGCATTTCCAAAACACCTTTCACCCAGGTGTCATAGATTGTTTTACAGACATTAATAAGGTAGTTCCTATATAACAAGCATTGCCTGTCTTGTAGAGATCAGGAAAAGGAGGAAGCTTGAGAGCTTTATTCAGATCTCCGCAGAAGCTTGTTCTCAGAGTATAGACTATGCAGTTGAATGAGTTGAGACCCATAGTTCTCTGCCTTTCTGCTCACACTTTCAGTTCATAGACTTTTTTGCTTAGTAACAGCCAACAAGGTAGTTCCGAAGACAGATTTGTGTGGAACTAAAGAATTTTCTCTAATAATAGTGGGCTTAGCTGCTTCCATAGCTTCACTGATCTCATTGAAATAATGAACAAACAAGAATATTGTGAAGACTCAATTTTGAGAAAAAAAATAGGATAAATGTAGTGCTAGGTGGGGAGATAAAAGAGGAAGAAGAGAAGGGATCAAGTATTTGTTCAATGGAAAGAACATTTCTTTCGAGGCTGTAAAAAGCAACTCAAGGGAGAATTTTGAATAAAATATTCATTTTGTGCTATGAATTTAGGGGGTGGGGTTAATGTGCATTATTTTAGCAAAAGGCAAAGTAGATTTTTGAAAGAAAATACTCTTTGTCATACTGAATTGAGTTCTTTTTGAGATGCGCTGATATCGTTATCCTTGCAAGAGAAGTAATCAGTGCACATATAAGCGCATACTTTTTCTTTCTTAAGGTCTTACTAATTCAATCTTTGCAGATTTCAAAATTATAAAGATAAGACAGCATGCAAGCATAGTTGAAATTGGCCTGTCTTTAATTTTCAAAATGCTGTGTTAACAAGACTATGCTACTTTGTTTCTGACTTTTGATGATACTTTGGAAATGCTTGCACAAGAAAGGTGTGAGCAAGATAAATAAGAATATGCCTAGAAATATTAAATAATACAGAAATTAGAAATGAAAGGTTCTTATTAAAATTAAGTTGAAAATGAGGTTGTGAGACAATAATCCATTAGCTTAAAAAGTGAACAAGTTTGTTCATATTATCTTTGGTGGATGTTGAAGGATGGAAGCAATAAATAATAAATAAAATGAACTGTGATTATTCTGTGTTTTCTACTTTCTCTGTAGGTTATCCACCCTCCCAAAATGAGGTTGAAGTGGCAGAAGACTGCTTCCAAGTAAGTATTTTCATTTTTGTATTAACTGTGCTGTTAGTTGTGGAAGATGTTTGACTTTTTTGTTGTTGTTGTTTTTTGCTTAGCAAGAATAAGCAAAATTGGAGCAGCAGCAGATTTAAGCTTAATAATGTAAAATAAGTCCCAGAAGATTGATCTAAAAGCTTATGATACGGTCTGCCTTAAACTTAGTAGTGAATATTTAATCAGTAAGATCATTAGTCATCCTAAGATTAGGAGTTCCTAAGATCCTGAGTTTTGAGTTTAAAATGTCTGGTCGAGTCATGTCCTCTTAGCCGTCATGAGAACATGAAATATTCTTCTGAATGAAAATAGACAGGTCTGTCCCTTGTGCACTGTATCATTTTTTTACATGTACATCATATTTGTTCTCCTAGAATCACTCTGCAGTGATATATACTTCTGACTCTGTATGATTGGGATTGAAATGATCCTGAGATAATGGTTAAAAGAATCTCGTCTAACCTTTGGCAGAAGTTCAAACATTTTCCAGAAACACTAAAGTTAAGCTACTTGGATAAAAGTTTTTATTGATCTGTCTCAGCATGCTATTTTTGGGCAGTTGCTCCAGGCACTAATGTCATTAGAGGTGGTAACTTACCTCGTTCTATGCTTCCAAATTATAATACTTTACACAATAGTGTATCAAATGCTACAAAACTGATGTATAGCAATGCTCTATATCAGGCAGAAATCCATGTAATTAAGAATACAGTAATACAAAAAAAATATTATGCATACTTACATGCAGTAAATAACTGTAATGTAACCAAGTAGGAAAATGCTGATGTTTATGCTTGCATGTCATCTAATTTTTCCTATTTGCAGTTGCATGGAAAATCTTTGCCTTATTCCCACACACATTCAGTTCACTTTTCATATGTTCAGCTATTTAATATGAAGCTCATATAGAAAAAAATAGCTCTGCGATTTTAGAGACTATTCAGAAAATTGATGATATTCCTAAGCAGTTTCTTGAGGGAAAGTTTTTTGTCACTTACATGGTATTAAATTTTGATTCTGAGTTTCCCATACCACTATATGCAGCTTAAATCCTCTGCCACACACAATCACCAAAATTATTAGACTTCTTTGAAGATCCTTTGAAGTTAGGAAGCAAATTATAATATGAGACTGGTAGTCCAGTATTTAGAAAGGACTCTGCAGTGCAGTGGTTCTGCAGAAGATTTTTTCTGGGTTATTTCCATTTTATGGAATAGGATGGATTTGTCTCTTCATGTAGGCGTTGGCTATACAACCAACTGTTGCTGCTGTTCTTTATTTACAAGGATTTGTTTTAAGACACCTTATAATAATCAGATATTTTTGGATTTAAAGTAGCAGTGAGTTTTTGACAGAGTAGAGAAAATGTGTGCTAAAGTTAATGCAACCCTTAATCAGCTTTCAAAAGATTTATTAATCCTTGAAATAAAGCATGTTTCGACAATTATGCAATTTTTACAGGCCTAATGAGATTAGAGGAAACAAATTACCTCTTGATTAGGCTGCCAAGTTATTACATTGCTGTATAGGAGTGCCAAAGTTAAAGTAAACACCTGTGATTCTTTATACTTGCAAACTTTGTTATTGGACAAAAAGCAGAGAAAAGAAAATTCATGTCACATATTATATACAGTTACATCTATCCTTTTATGAAATTGCTGTTTAAATTCTGTTGCATTCCAGACAGCAAAACTCATTACATGCTTTCACCATAGTACATGTGCTCTAATTGTGGATCCATACTGTGGGTAGATAATAAGAATTACCTGTTTTCTAGTGGCAAAAATTAGCCAATTTGTCTTATTGTATCTCTGCATAACATACTAAAATACCTGATACTAGAATTGCCAATAATGCATCCATAATTGAAGACATACGGATGTAGAAATACTGCAGCATTTTAGTTACAGGTCCACTCATTAAGAAAAGTATTCTGGAAATACTAAATAATACACATTTTTCTCCAAATGGTTCTTTCTGTTCCCTTTCCAAATTTGATTTATTACTGTAAGTGGAACTTGCTGTCCTAATATTTTCGATTTTAAGGAACAAAATCATTTTTATTAGAAGATACTGTGCTATGTGTTTGAAGAGTCATGTTGACTTTTTATTTCCACAGTATAATTTAAACAGTCTAATGCCTTTTTTTTCCCTGTTTATTCTGTGAGATATTCTCCCAAGTATCTAGTAATATCTTTAATTCTGTCCTATTAAAAGTTTTAGAATATATGCACAATATATGCTTAGATATGCATAGGCATTTTGGTGAGTGGGCAGAGTGTTAAGAGATTGACACATAAGTATAAAAAAAATTCCAGTCGCCCCCATACACAGTATTGTTTCATCATAACAGATCTTCTAGAGATGTCAGTTATAGCCCTTGATGAATGATATACAAAAGATCGAACAGTAGAGCTTATCCTCATAATTCATAGTTTAAATAAAAATACTGAATAGCCATATTTTTCCTAAAATAATAGAATATCAAAAAGAATGAAGAGTTGTTTCATACTTTACTTTTCATAACATGATTGCTAATGTACCTATATTTCTATCTTCTTGATTTCTTGATTCGTTAGTTAACACAGTGGCCAAAGTTCCCAGGATGTCATCAGTCAGGATGTCATATCTGAAAACATCAGTTTTAAAAGGTTCCTGTCAGTTCCATCACTGGCCATCAGAGCATCTTGCGTGTGTTAGTCTAAGCATCTTACTCCCCAGGAATCCTGTATTTACTACATACATTTGAAGTATGTAGTAGGTACTGTGTACATAAATTTGATTAACAGTTGTCTGTTTTTTAAAATCAAGATGATTAGCAGTGAAGAAAGCAAGATGTGCTTCATAAGTTATTTTACTGGCCGGTTATGCTCTGTGCTACAGAGAGCAAATGAAATGATCCAAGTAAAATCTGAACATACGTTCTGCTGTACAACTGGGCATGTTGTATTATCACATTTCATAAATATAACAGATAGAAACACAGCATTTGCCTAAGACATGCTTGCAACATCCAAAAATTGAACTCGTCTTGTGCTCTCTCTAGGCTAGTATTTTGCTCACAATATTTTATCTTGGATCAGTACATTTGTTTATAGTCTTTAAATAGAAATTCAAAAAGAAAGCATCTTTACTGAAAACCAAATGTGTCAATCATAGTTCCATTGCTCAAAAATAATGAGGGGCGGGGGACAAGAGGGTTCATAGTAGCTCTTAAAGGTTGTGTAAATTATTAAAATCATGGTAAATTGTTAAATGAACAAACTAAATGCAAGTTGCTCATTTTATTAAATACCCCTTAATCTTACTAGATTCATTTGAAATAGAAACACAGAAATGGGCTGGTGCAAAGCTAACTGACTACCTGCAATGTTTGTAAACAGATATTGGGAATAAATATGTGTATATACATTTATTTGTATGGGATTGTATGCTGGAAATTTGTTTTAATAGGAAGTTTGAATTTTTTGGTATAAAAGCAGGAGTTCCTATGAATTAAATAAGCTGCGTGTCTGCTGTAGTTTGCCTGCTTGTTCACATGCTAGTCCACCTTTGCTGCTGTCAGACGTATACGCCCTTGCTCTAGGACTGTTCTAGCTTAACTGAAAACTATAAAAATAGAATCAAGAATTTTCCTAGAAGTAAATCTAAGTAAGAAAAAATCTACCTCATACATTTTTGGGGGCTTTTGGAAACTAAAATGCATAACTTAATTTTGAGAATTGAAGAATACAATATTTGAGCCTTAATTTCCGCCAATTTTATTTGGTTCAGATAGATTAGTGAAATTTGCAGGCAACCAGCATTTTTTAATAGTTTTGAAGTAATAAATGGAGCACTCGATTTTACTACTGTTGGCAGGGAAAAAAAAAAAAAAAAAAGAAAGAAAAAACCTGCAAAGTATAAGGAGAGGTAGAAAAAAATAACTGGACTGGCTTGTTATTTCAAAAGTGTGAATATGGCTGATTCTTGCCAAAAGGAAGGGGGAGAGGCCTACCACTTAAAACATGCGGCCTTAAGTGGTTTTGATGTAGACAGGGAGGACATAAACCGTTGACATGTCTTTTTGTAAATACACTATTCAGTGAGAATTCGATTTATTTTTGTCTACAAAGGAAGCTTTGCCCTAGTTTTTTTTTGGAAAAAAATAGACATAGTGAAATAACTTGACATTGAAATAATTGACATCAGGATGTAATTTAAACATGAAGCTATATTGCTTGTATGAAGGAGAAAATATTACATGATAAAGCACTAAAGATTAACAGTAGGTAGTACAAATGCTAGCTGTGTGTAGTTTCTAGAAATAAAAGTAGTACTAATTTATATAACCATTTAAAAAAAATCTTAATATGTGCTATAATTCTGTAAGGTTTATTTTGATGGATTAGTATTTAAAAATGCAGAGAATTTTTGTTCTCCTCAGTGTCCACAACAGGCTGTTCACATGTCCCTCTCTGTTTCCTCTGTCGGAGTTATACTTTCGGTTTTATTTTACTGGTTTCCTCTTTGGAATCCCCAGTCGCCTCTGGTGTTCTTTACATCCTCAGGGAGAACAGCTTTGGAGGAAACAATAGGCACCTGAAATACCTGTGTGTGTGGTGGGTTTTTTTGTTTTGTTTGTTTGTTTTGTTTTGTTTTTTTCTTAAGCTATATAAATATTCAGACTAATCTGGGTAATATTTCAGATCATGTCAGAAACACATACCTGACTAAAATAAAAGTTCTTTGCCAAATCTGAAAGTAATTGCTCCATCAGTCTTAGAAACAGCTAAAACAGAAGGAGGATACTTAAATGTTTTTGAAACCTGTGTTGTTTATTCACAATTAAGGGGAAAAAAAAAAAAAAAAAAAAAAGGTGTGTGTGTGTGAGGGGAACAAGCTCTTCTTGTGTTTGTTAACATCAAACAGCAGAATTTCAGGCCTCATGGGAAGTAAATACAAGAATTGGGATGCAACGGAAATGTAGCCTCTCATCCATCCTTCTGTGTAATCATTCAGCTCGCAGCAGAACATTTTTAACAGTGTTTGCAGAACAATGTTGAATTGTCTCCCAGACTTAACTCTGGCAAACTGGGAGAAGGGGAGAAGTGAGGAGAGAGAATCTGAAGAAGAAGAGAAGCTCAGTCTGGTTTTCATTTTCTCTACAGCTGTCATCTGGCTTTGAATTCTGCTGGAGAGCTACAGCTGGAGTCATTTTATTGCTTTACCCAGCATCCTTTCGCCTGCGCGCACAGAAATGTTTTAGTAGTCTTGGAAAAAAAGTCAAAGTATCTCTTAGCAACCATAGGACAGTAATTATTATACCAGCAGCTGGGAGCAAACCAGATTTCCGTTGTGCATTAAAAACTGGCGTAGGTTATTCAGTATCATCTGTAAAGTAACCTATGCCAGTACTGTACTTTGCAGGCTGTGGTTAAAGGATATTGAATGTGGGCGGTGTAATTGCTTTGGACAGGAGAAAAGGGGAATGTGTGCGTTTGTGTTTGTGTGTCGTACTCTGCGTACTTAACATGTAAAGCTTAGTTCTTCTGGAAAAATGGGCATGTTTGCTGTTTGCTTAGAAGCAGTTTCAGTACAATAGAAGCCTCTCCTTTTGGATTGTCAGTGTTTCCATTATAAATACAGATTTTTAAGGTGTTTATAGCCTTGTTGTAAAATGTGACATTGGAGTAGGAAGTGTCTGTCCAAAGAAAGCCTTTTGATAAGTGTGGTTTGGCAGTGTCTAAACTATTAGTTCAATTAAAATTGCAGAGTTTGGGATATTCACTTGGCCTCTCTGTAGCTCTGAATAATGAATATCTGTAGGCTAAATAAGGTATTAAATGACCTCTTCCTCTTCCTCTTCCTTTTCCTCTTTCTAAATGGGAGAGATGAGGCGCTCTCCGTTCCTCCATAATATCTAGGTTGGTAAGCTGAACATTTTTGAACAGTTGTTGCGGAGCTCTTACCTTGCAGAGGTCAAATACATTTCTCTATGTCTTGACAACCCCAAATCTGTCCTTGGAGCAAGCTGAGTGTCTTCAGTTGTGGTATCTCTGGTGGCGTTTCATAAAGCTTTCCTCTGCAGTTGGTGCACGTAGAGCACTAAGGCTTGCTTAAAAGCAAGTTTTACATTTTATACTTCATTTTCAGACACTGCTAACACTCTATAGTAAGTGTTTGGTGTCTTTGTCCTCAACTGGATGGTGTTGCTCTTCTCTGCCAAGGAGAGTGTGGTTGTGCGCGTGGGTCCTTGGGCTCCCTGTGCTCTAGGTAGCTGCTTTGGGAGGAGGAAGGCGTGAGCAGAAACTGCTTAATAACACCACTGAAAACCGAAGCAGTTGCAACTATTTCGTCTCCGTTGTGAGTGCAGGCAGCTCTCCCGTGGCTTGCATCGGTGTTTCAGAAGCTTTTCGTGCTGTTGGGCCCTGTACCTGCAGGGGAGCAGCTGGCAGGATATTTGGTGTTTCACCAATATCTGATGCTTTCTGCCCCGATTCTTGCTACAAGAAGTACAAAATACTCCTTTCCCAATGGTGTTTAACCAGAAAACTTACTTTTGACAAATGCAGCCCTGACCACTTAGTAGCATTGCCAGGCTCAAGGAGTGGTAAAAAAGTAGTTTTGTTTGGAGTTTTACCTGTCTTTACAATTTTGCCACTGAATTTGAAATCATATTTCCTTTTGCGGGCTCTATGTTCTCTGTTATTAAAGCTGATTTGGTGCTTTTAACCTTACTCCGTTTTTATGTTCTCCTACTCAGATTGAGAATTTATATAATGTTCAGAAGCAGCGATGAGTTGATTTCTGAGTTGATTTCTCTTAAAGATTAGAAGCAGAAGAGCGAGGTTCTCTTTATCTAGCTGTCTTAAAACTGGATACATGAGGCTTTTAAATGACTTGGATGCTCTTGCAATCCCAGAATAAATTCCTTTAGTTATTTTGATAATCAAAAGCTGAACATTCAGGGTTAGTGCTGAACCTGCCAAAATCTTCAGTCTGCCTCAGTAGTTTTCTGTGGTGATTTTTGCTGGTTGCCCCTTCAATATTTTCCTCATCTATGCAAATCTTTGTAGTAAATCTTCAGAATGAAATAAAAACATTCTCAATGCTGGAAGTTATGTTATGCCAGAATTTGCTCAGTGCTATCAGATGATGACAGTTAGTTAAACTTTATAGTGTCTCTCAATACAAATAAAACACTGTATAGTACATGTTTTTTACAGCCTAATGGGATTCATATCAGTGTGATCCTCCATATCCTACCTGTATCCAAGCCTTTTAAACTGAATCGGAATTGTTTGGTTTTGTATTCATCTCAGAAAATTGGTCAGCTGCACTTACAAGCCGGTATTTCACTATTTTATTAAGAATGGCATGCATTCAGCAAACCTCTCACTGTGCATTGCTGTGTCATGTTATTTTGTATCCAATTGCCTGATGTAACCTTAATTTGAAAAAGATGGTCACTGGATGTTTAATACACGCTTGCCGTAATTGGGTATTTTAACAGAACCAGTATATGCTGAAACTTATTTTTCTATTCTTTTTCTAGTATTAAAAGCTAATCTGTTAAGCAGTCTTGCCATAAAGTTTATAAAAAGATCTGACAAGCTTTTGCCTTAATTTGCCTTAGAGATTTTCCTCTTTTGCAATTGTAAGTTGGTGAATATTGACAGGGTCATGGACAGATAGTCATAGAGACTGGGTTACGTCTTGTTCCTTTATGAGGTTTCTCATGTCTGATTTTTTATGAGGTTTCTCGTGTCTGATTTTGTAAGCAAGTGAGCTATAAGGGGCTGTATCTCTAATGTCTGAATTGTATATGCTCTGCAGAAAACGAACTCGTATTTTCCAAGACTGACTCACAGAAAAGCAGCAACTTTTCAAAATACTTGTGTTTATAGATGCTACTAATACATGATGTAGAATATTAATGCAATTATATTCTAGTAGTTTTTTGTTTAAATGCAAAATCATTCCAAGGATAAGGTTGAGTTCTTATATATTCTAGGCTCCTCAAGAAACTACTTCAAGTTCATTAATGAAAGATCACCTTTTCCAACATGAAACTGTAGTAACCAGTGAACCTTACAACAGTTCAAACTTAAGGCCTTCAACGTTTGAAGATTTCAACTCAAGGAGAGCCTGTTTTCCTAGCCAGCCTAACCAGGTAAGACTGCCAACAAAAGTAGTAGTTCTGATTTTGAGTACTGAGTTCATTGCCCAGTATTTAGTTTCTGAGAAACAAGCTCTTTCATTTTATGTCCCTGTTTGTACCCTTATAGTCTCAACTTGCTTTGCAGACAAAATACTAAAGCAGTATTATGGCAGAGGTAAAGCTTTGTGAAAGTGTTGGCCTATGCTCTAGTGCAGCAGACTACACAAATAATAGTCCTTCACCGTCTCAGAAGAAGTCAAATTTCTGTATTTGCAGCTTTGAGAAACCATTTATGTCTGCATAGAAAATGTAAATTGGCCAGGGACTCGGTTTTGGTTACATGAATGTTAAAACTGATCTGATTAGAAAGGTTGAAATGCAGCTTCAAAGTGGGTATTCCGGATGCACTGTACAATAGGGTGCGCCTGCTAAATAATTTAAGTGAAAAAATGTTTATGGTTTCTAATTGCCTGCTAAACTAAAGTATAATGTTTTGATACAGAAAGGAAAACTTCGTATCAGTTATGTATGAAGGGTACTATACTGTTAGTGAACTGATTTTTGAAGGGGAAAAGAACATTAACATGAGGAAGGCCAACGTACTGAGATTTTCTAAAAGAGGTCCTATTTATATGATACGAGATTTGAAAGATAATGTTAAATCTTTTCCTTTAAAAATATACATTTTGCTTTCTTGTGAGCATTAAAGAACTGACAGTTTTGGTAGCATATAGAAGTAGGTTTACTGGCGAGTCAGGAAATAATAGATGAGAGGGCCTTGTGCCTAGGAGAAGGCACAAGTGGAATTTTTTTTAGAGTAAGCCGAATGCCACAAGTCAAAGGAGAGTGCAAGTTCAAGTAGCTGTGTACATGTCATCAGAAAATATTTCTACCCCTTGAAATAAAACTTTAATATATACTAGGTCATTCTTGCAAAGAGAGATAGGATCCTGTTGAGGACTGGCATCAGCTACTTTGTAACTGCTCTACTGTGCGGAAGAAAAAAACAGTGTTATCTGCAGAACTAGGCAAAAGGCTTGAAATTACAAAGTTCTGAATTTTAACCGTGGCTGTCTTCCAACTACCTTTTTATACAAGTCATCTCACTTTGTTGTTCTGTTTGTCAGAAGATACCTATTCCCCCCCCCCTTCCCATTTAACTTGNATATATGTATTTGTGTGTGTGTATTATATATATTTATTATTATTATTTTTAAGAGAAGAGTAGATGGATGATTAAGGTATTGCAGGTCATAATTACTTGCTCTGCTGCAGTAACCAATGTGCTCCTGGTCTTCACTGTGTTCTAAGGAAAAGCACAGCAGCCGAAACTGCCTGCATTTTTCAGAGCACATATCAAACTGGCTACAGAGGAAATGGCAATCTGAGTTGTGGTATACTGGGTACTGCCTGTCTGTTATAAACTAAATAAAAGGACTTCCTTTAAAATGAAAAGTACTAGAATTGACTTCCTGTAGGCTGAAGTTATGGGAGATTCCATGAAGATTTAAGTAGATATGAAGTTCTTTAAATTTTTTTCGCATGCTATAGCACTGGCTGCGCCCCACACTTGTTTTCTTTTGCATAGTCCCAGTGTATATTTAGAGCATAAGCAAGTGAACAAAACCTCCTATGCCATATACGTCGGCACTGTAGTTATCTCTGCTGAGCTCCAAGTGTGTGACCATGTGGCACAGCAGATTTTGAAGAGAATGCCAGTTTCGTTCTGATGATGTATAAATAGGTTTGAAAACTCTTACTGTGCTCATTATTTGAATTACACAACAAATATATGCTCAGTTCAAGATGAAGTGATTAATGCTACTACAGATTCTTTTAATACTGTAAGAGCAAGCTATTAAAACATACCAAAGTCCCTCAGATACTCCACTTCTAATAAACTGTTTAAGATAATTTTAATACTTTGTAATATTCATCTGCTCTTGTCCTAATGCAGTGGAGCTCTGAGTTTAACAAAGCTGGGTACATTCATTTATTTAAAGGGAGACAGTGAAGGCTGCAGCACTGCGCAAATGCTTGCAAATAATGTGCAAGTTCAGCCGCGTCAACAAAACTTTTCTGCCACATTTGTCGTTGGCCAGTTATGTTGTCACAAGAGCCTCTGGAATTGCGATTTGATACAGGATTCTTCCTCACATCCTGCTCCAGCACCAAGGCTGCTCTCTCTCCTTAGGCTAGCCAGGCCGAGGTGTAATTCCGCACAACCAGAGGACTATGTCCCATCTTCCTGGTGAATTTTGCTGATGTTTGGACATAACAGAATCTGGGCTGTGGATTATTCTGAAGGTTTTATGTACCCCATATTTTCGCATAGGTGCTATAAAACACACAAGATGTAGACACTTTATTAATAAAGCAAGCTTTTAGTTCCAAGCTTTCTCCTGTTGCTTGTTTTTCAATATTTCCCCTTTGCTTTCGTAGTCACTGCTTTCCTGATGAGACGTGCATGCAGAGTGGAAGGCTGCCTTTTTTTTTTTTTTTTTTTTTTTTTTTTTTTTTTTTTTAACATGTTTACCCTTAAACATTTTAGAAGGTGGTTGCTGGGGATTCAGGGAAAAAGAAAGATTTCTACATTTTTATTGTTATCCTTAAATGAAAAGCATTCAAAGATTGAGGAGAGGTCACATTCTTCAGTTATTAGTGTTTATATTTTTCTCTAATGTCTCTTAGTTGTCTTGGGGATTGGAGCTGAAGAGTTTTTGTTTGCTTGTTTGAGGCTTTGTGTTTTTGTTGTTTAATGAGGGGATTTATTAAGTGTATTAAACGCTTTGTGTTTTGTGTGGACAGGGGAGTAAGGAACCTTTATGCCTGTAAAACATGGAAACTTAATGACATTTTTAAACTTTTTTTTTTTTTTTTTTTTGCTTAAGCTTATGCTATTAACAGTTTAAGAAGTCCATCATCCATACATATTAGTTGCTGATGCTGAGGCAAAGGTCCTTTCTATTTAAAAACAGAGCAGCATTTGGAGGCTTTCTGGCTTCTTAAGGAAAGAGGGGCCTAAATGCTTCCCCGGGAGAGCCTGGAACGGGCGGTGCGGAAGAGCAGCGTCCTGCTGCGGCTGGGCAGGGTGCAGCCATTCTGCACACTGCAGCCTCTAGGCTTTGTGGAAGTGCAAGTATGCACGCTGGAGCCAAGGGAAAAATGGCCTCGTTAGTTTACTCCAGTTGTAGCTCCCAGGGTGAAGCACCTCTAATTACAATTCTGAACTTAAAATGTATCGCACAGGATTTATCAAGCAAGGAAGTTAGAGCAGGCTACAGATACTCTTACGTAATAGAAACTGTCACGTTTTAAGCAGCTTTCTTCTCTCTTCCACAGCAGTCTCCTACCCCGAAGCTGAGACATGCAAACTTCGGTGTAGCAGGAGCTCATGCAAAGTGCAGTAAAGTGTGTTAACTCAAACCATCATCTTCAATATTTTCGCACTGCAACAGGTTAAAAACATGTAGATCAACAGTTCCCTGAGCTCTGCAGTAGAGATACCTTATTTCTCATTAGCTAGGTCAGCACTGACAAGGTAAAGACTCAAAGCAGTGACAGGCCAGGACATCCTCCCAAATCATTCATGGTTCTGGAGGAATTTGTAAGGCCAGTAGTGGGTTAAAGATTGGTTTTCTGTCTCTTCTGTGAGATGGTTGGCAGGCTGCATTTGACAGTAGGAGGAGGTGGAATTTGCCTTGAAGCTCAGTTATATTCCAGCTCCCATCATAATAGCCCTGCAGTGGGAAAATAGCTCTCTGCAAGGTAGGAATACTGGGACAAACTGAGACTCTGGCTTCTGTGCTGCACTACCTGCTATATATGGGGACCTCTGTCCATACACGTGTGCCAAATTTTTATCCTTTCATTATTTGTACCCTTTCTTAAAAGTCAGTTTGCAATGTCAGTTCAGTAGCATTCAGCAGCTGATTCTTTGCAATGTTGTGACTGTTGCTGATTTATACTTGACACTTCTCACCGTTGCCATGTGTTCCTCAGTCTGCATTCTCTTGCAGCCCCCTATCTTACACTTGGCTATAAACTCTGTGATGTTTCAGTTAGGATGTTTTGGATTTACCACCTTCTAAAACTTAGTTTCATGCCCCTTGGTCTTTCATAATGTGACAAAACAAACAAGAGCTGTGGCTTATCTCTGTGCTGTTCGTTGTGTGTGTGCTTAGCCTATTTCTTCTTACTTGCCTTTTAAGGTTAAAAGGTCTTGAATTATGGTTAGTTCATAACAAGAAGAGAATTTAAAAAGCACTTGCCCATTTCCCAAATGGTGTCCTAAGATAACCTGCTCAAGTTAAATACTCAGGAAAAGGGGAGATACATTAAGAAACCACTGTAACTGAGCGTAAGAAACTTGACTGATCATCCTACTACTGAACTTAGCAGATTATTATTCTTCATATGGCAATATCCCTGTGTAGAATAGTGTTTGATACTGGTTTTTCATTCTCAGAGCTGTTGCAATATTGGAGAGAGTTTGAAAACTTGCACTGAGAATAAAGGCTATGGAAATCTCTTTGCGGTGCTTGAACATGAGTAACTCTAAGGAAAAGTATTGGGCAGCTGCTCCTAAAGCAGTGGATTGTCCCCGCAATGGAAAGTCAGGATTTGCCCCTGGAATTCATTGCCACTGTAAGGTGTAAAATAAAATAAAAAAATTAAAGGAGCTTAATTCAAAGAATAGTGTAAAATATTACGTGGATCCCAAAATACCCAGAGCTCTTACTAGAAAGGAATATGAAACCTTGGTGCTAGTATCGTGCAAAAGGCTACGTAATCTGGGGGAGCCTGTAAATGGTACAAGTTACAAAAATAAAATAATTAATTAATAAAGGAAAAATTCTGCACTCTTTCTTACTTACTGTGTGTAAAGGTATAAATTTGGACTTTGCTATAGTAAATTTGTCTTGCTTTGCTGTTTCAGGTCTCATTGAAGTCAATCAGACATGTTAGTTTTCAGGATGAAGATGAAATTGTAAGAATAAACCCCCGTGATATTTTGATACGTCGTTATGCAGACTACAGGCATCCTGACATGTGGAAGAATGACCTGGAGAGGGATGATGCAGACTCAAATATACCATTTTCTAAATCGGACAATAAAAAATCTGACTATTTATACCCATGTGGGGATGGAACTAAGCTGAATTCCCTGAAGGACTCAAAGGGTTCTGTGGTATTTAAAACTCAGCCTTCCTCATCAAAATTTAAGAACTCCAAGAGAAGAAAAGAGGATGGTGAGCGTTCCCGCTGTATATACTGCCAGGAAAGGTTTAATCGTGAAGATAATGGCAGAGGGAAATGTCAAGATGCTCCGGATCCTATTAAAAGATGCATCTACCAAGTTAGCTGCATGCTTTGCGCAGAGAGCATGCTGTATCACTGCATGTCAGACTCGGAAGGAGACTTTTCCGATCCCTGCTCCTGTGACACTAGCGATGACAAGTTCTGCCTGCGCTGGCTGGCGCTGGTCGCGCTCTCGTTCCTCGCGCCGTGCATGTGCTGCTACCTGCCCTTGCGCGCGTGCCACCACTGCGGCGAGGTGTGCGGCTGCTGCGGCGGCAAGCACAAAGCCGCCGGGTGAGCGGGGCCGGCGCCGAGCCGCGCTGCTGCTGCTGCTGCTGGATAATCTGCGTTTCCGGGAAGCATCTGACTTGGATTTGTGAAAGCTTTTTTGGCGAGCTGAAGGGAATCGGCTTTCGTGCAGGAGATGCTCGATGTGGAAGAAGCAACAGGACTTGCCAGACCTTGGCATTTTACAAGTGCTGGCCATGCCTAAGTATTCCCTTGGAGCGCATGGCATTCGTTGCGAGTTGGGAAGGAGTTTTTGCAAAGGAAAGCCTATTCTCATTATTGGCTATAAAATGAGTATATAAATTACGATTATACTAAAAGGGATTAACTTTTGCCACTTTGTACATTCATGGTTTAGGTGAAGGGGCTCTTTTAAAAGGATTAAAACTTATCTGAGGGGAAATTTTAACTAAAAGTGCACTAGCGACAGTTGATTTAAGATTAAGAAAAGTTAATACTTGGCAAATGAGAAATGAAGCTGATTTTAAGTGCAACTAAATCACTTATTAATAGTTTTTTGGAAGCGACTTTATGTATAAATAACAAATGTTTATATTTAACTAAATGTGTAAGGTACGAATTATTACATGTTAAACTTTCCTTCCCTCTGTTATAGTAGGTATGGACCATATCTACTGTCACATTCCATGATAGTATTTTAAATATTTAATTAGTTTTAGTTGCATTTTTATTCCAGATGGACAAATTGATATTTTCAGTCCTGTTTCCCTTCAGCTACAGTTTGTGTTGAGTTGTATCCATACGTTCTGATAATCTAAAAACTTTTAAAATATTAATTATTCTAGTCTTGAGTGACCAATATTTTTTTTTGTTAAGCACAGATGTAATTGTCTAAAATGTTCTTGTTAGAACATAACATTTATTTTTATATATAAATGACTTTGATTTAAACATAATAGCAAAAAGGAAGTTGTTTCTGTTGCTCAACCAGCAAGTTGTTTTCTTTTGGGGTGTCCTCCGAAAATACTTTATTACGTATACAAATGTTCATTAAGCAAAAGGTACATTAAGGCAGTTGTAACAAGTTGTCATCAGTGTTCTTGTTTATCCTTCTGTTAAACTAGGATCCTGTTCAGCTGTTTATCAAGTACTATGATTAAAACAAAAGATTAATAACAAAAGTGAAATTGTTTTCATTATTTTGAACTGCAACCTTTTCTTATATGAATGGGCAAGAACAAAACTGCTATGGGTTTTTTTAATTTGTTTAAAGAAAAAAAACACAGCAAAAGACTTAGCTCGAGAAACAAATTGTAGCTCAGGCAAAATTGGAGTGAACTTCTTAACTGAGTGAATTTGGAGGGAGGTTGGGAGGGAGAGAGAGTGAATGTGTGTGTGTGTGTGTGTGTGTGTATGGGCGGGTGGATGTATTACGTTTTCGTTACAGCTTTGTATATACTAAATGTTTAATTTTCAGATAAGAATTAAACAGATTAATCCCTAGCATTTTTTTTTAATATTATATACTTTGCTATTTTGTGAAATAAGAAACATTTACGTCTCATTAAAGATGTGTAAAACTAATCAAGACGGTCATTCATTAAAGAAGGTGCCTATTTGATATCCTGGCTGGAGTGGGACAGACTCTTCTCAGTACCCTTGTTACTGAGCAGACAAAACTAATTGATTTTAAAAGATGCACATGACTCTACTTTTCTCATTTCCTATGCATTTTTCAGTATATTTGGTGTAATTCTTATTTCTGCATGCATCAATGCCTTTAATTTTTCTCTGTAGCCCAGGAGTAAATGAGCAAATGTATATAACATCTGTCTGTAAAATACTTTTTAAAAGAAAACGTTTATATTTATATTACAGCTTAATTGACCACATTATGTACATAGATCATCTCAAAGTATTATTTCACATTGAAAAGAAGACAAATATATTGATAACTGTAGAAGTTACGAAAGAGCTTCTAGTTTTGTACTAAAAGTTGATTGGATGAATTTAAGTCCAAGAAAAACGATGCTGTAGCAGCAGTCTTGGTTTTTACTGTTTATATATTTGAAAGCTGCTACTCTGGTTGATTTTCGTGCTTCACACATTTTCAGCTAAACTGGTTACCTAGAATAGACTGTTAACTTTAAAAAACAACTTTGGTGAAATGAGAATGTCTTTCTTGTGAGTGAAAGAAATGTAATATTTGTAAGTGCTAGGTTCATAATTCAAGGTGAAGACAGAGATGAGCAACCTAAGAAAAGAACTTGCTGGCTGTATAGGAAAATGCTGTAGAATCATATTGTTTGTGTATATACTTTAGAAAGAAATGAGTTTAACAATTTCCTCTGAGCACTATACAACGTAGTGAAACTCCTGGTCCTGTACTGTATTTTATATGCAACATATATGCTTTAATATTTTTATTGAATATGTGCATTAATTATTTTCAATTTGCATTTAACCACTTTGCTGCTAGAATGGTGTCTTCATCTTTTCGCTTTGCTTCCTAAAGACTCGATCCATCTGAAGATGTTAATGAAATGAGTTACGTTTCCTTTTTCCTTCCTGTGATGGACCTTGGAGCCTGCGCGGCCCCGTCGGCGTTAGCTAAAGCGCTGCGGTGATGCGTAGCCGCTCCAGGGCTGGTGTTAATAGGATGCACACGTCCTGCGTTTCCTCACGTTAGGAGCCTTCCCACCTCTCCATTTCGGAGGTGAGCAATGGAAGGTGGAGCTGGCGCAACCCCACTGCAACAGTGGCTCTTACATTTGCATCTCCTGCTTCTGTCAGCAGGTAAAATTTATTCTCTCTCTTCTGAAATACTCTTAAGGGAAGAAGAAATACTGTCTTCCCTTCTTTTGGAAGGGAAAAGAGAAATTGCTTCTCCAGTCCTTATTCCTCCCTGCTCACCAGATGTCAGAACTGTAGTTTTTCAGGCACGTTGTAGCAGAGCTTTGTGTGGCTTGAAGGGGACATCCAAGCCTTGGGAAACCATCGCTGAATATCAATTCCCTGGTTTATTGAAAGTCTCAGTCACCATGAAAATTAAGTATTTCTCCTTGAAAGGACGTGGGGGAGGTAGATGGGTGGCAGTGCTCGTGCACCATCTACTGGGGAGAAAATCCTGGCCTCATTCAGGCATGGGCTTGGATTGCACAGTGACTTACGTAACTGGCTGTTGGGGCAGAACTTAACATACAAGAAAATGCAGTACATTGCAACTATGAATCTACACTAATTTGGACTCTTCCAGCAACTCTTGATTTTTATTATGCCTCTTAAATGTTCATGTTAATCGAAAGTAAAAATGTTTTAATCGTCGGTTTTGTTAGGTTTATGGTAGCACAGTGGCCTGTTACACGAGAGCAGGGGAAATCAGAAAGGAAATGAAAATCCCTGTGAGTGTGGAGCTGCACTCGCATGTTCTTCTCTTGCAGCGCCTTCCGGTAGCGAAAGGGTGAAGGAGGGATCCTGGTGCGGAAGGCGGGATCCAGCGCTTTGGTTTGGGACAGAAATGGGCTCGAACGTGCCCAGGTGCGTGTGCGCTGCGGCTGTGCCCACGACTAAAGCAATACTCTGGCCGTGCCTGCAGTGTCTATGGGAACTCCTTAACACGATGGCACGAAGCTCAGGTTCGTGTCCGGGGCGCGAGTGAGGGATGTTCCGCAGAGGCTTAACCCATGCTGTTCCCCTAAAGCAAGTTTTTTGAAGGTGTTTAGAAGAACGTCTTCATTTTGCACGCTGGACTATTAACATTCCCATTTCAGATGTGTTCTCTTCAGGATGGTCTTGTCTGTACGTACCTGGAGGATGATGTTGAATTCCCATGTAAATAACGCACGTCTTTTAAATTGGACTGTAATCTCTCCAGAGCTAATGGCATTGTATGTGGTCAGTACAGCGCAATGTTGACAGTAGTACAATGAAGATCAGGGTGGGAGACTGGCAACAAAATAATAATTTTTAAAGGATGCCTTATGGTACTGTTAGTTCAGCAGCTGAGTGGTTAAAACTTCCATTTCCCTTGGTGCACTGATAAATATAAGCTTTTCTTCCACCCTCAAAAGCTTCTTTTCTATAATTGCAAGAATCGTGTTTAGTTTAAGAAATCAAAGCTTTCAGTAAAGAAGCTGCCTTTGTGTTTGAGTACAAACTGCAGTATAAACTGTACATAACGTTTCTTCTTTTGCTTGGTGTCATTTGCTTTCCACCCTAATGACCTCAAAGTGCCTCACGTGTATATTGTTTCCATTAAAACCTCTACTGCTTTTTCTTTCTACTAAATGGTGTATAATTTAGTTAACTCACCCCATAGGTGTTTCCTATATGTGTAAGAATATAGCTTGTTACTTTCAGTATATAATGTAAATACGTTGTTAAGTTTGTAACTGGTTTGTTATATCATATCTTGTAAGCTGACATAGGAGATAATACCATAAAAAAAGAACACCCTTGTTTCAATGTCTTTTCCTGTAATTACCTGATTAAAACTATCTTAAAATGAAACCATTGACCTGTTTTTTTTCCATTCCGTGTTGGCATTATTCAAAATGGTGTGTATGAAGCTAAATGTAGCGGCTCAAGAACAGAGTAAAAAGGTGTAAATACAGGTAGTCTTTTTGCTCTCCTATCCTGCTTACTTATTAGGTAGAATGTGAATTCGGTCATCTTATTCGATCAAGGTCTATCAGACCTAAACATAGCATTAGCTTCAAGGACTTACGTCTTGCATCGCGAGAACCCTTTTTTTAAGAGGTACTATAATGTTTAAAATGAAAATGTGCTTGTACCAGGCTGCTTTGTGCATACGTGGTGTGTGTCCTTGCCATTGTGCTCCGAGGGTGTCAGGAGCACAGAGCTCTCAGTTCCTTTATATAATTGTGTTTGTTTGAGCTTTCATTAGCTGTCTGGCACATCATCTCCTAGCCCCTGCCCTGTCCCACCCCAGAAATGTGTATGTTTGGGTATAATTTTGAGTTTTGTGTAAGTTAAAGAATCAGGTATAGACCAGGAAGGCAAGGAAGACTTATTTGCTCATGAAAAAAAAAATAGCTGGAAGATGAACCTGTACAAATCTGTAGGACTTGGTAATTTGAAAGGTCTGTGGTCAGAATTTAAGATGGATTATTCTAAATTTATTTTCATTTGTGTCTGGCCTTTGCAGATATTTTCCTACTGGTTACAGTTATGATATAATTCCCACAAGAGCTTTTGGGGACACAGGCTCAAATTGTTCATATGTGGGAAAACTGCTGTTCTTCCAACCAATTTCTACCTTGAACTTTATGATTGCAGGGCCACATACAAAAAAGTGACTCAGCATTACATGTGGGGTTTTTGAAAATTAAGTATTTAAGAAGTGTCAGATTTTTGTCAAATTACTCTAATTTCATGGGTAATGAACAATCTTCTGATTAAAAACAAAAACAAAAAGGAGAGGTAAGGGTTAGGGGGGGGTTGAGAGGGTGTTTTCTTGACTGTTAAGTCAAACTGAGGTGCAGGGGTTTATGAATCTAATCCAGAGCTGAAGTTAATACAGAAATTATTCTCAAAATTGCACTTTCGGCACATTTTGAAGGACGCTTTGCAAAACTAGCAGTCTGCTGTATAAGAAACAATACTCAGTATTTTTATATCACTCATTCACAAACCTTTCAGGTTTTTGTCATGGATCACAATGTGCTTCCATATCCAAATGGAACGACTTCAGTGCGTAGAGTTGTCATCATCAGCCACGACTTAGGAGCACCAAGCTACGTAATGGAATTTAATAGCTTGGAAACAGACACAACAAGTAAATGCATGAGGAAAAGAATAGCTCCCCATTTCATGCTGTTCCTGTGGGCTGCCGGGGGTGTGCGCGGATCGCAACATCCGCGGTGGCATCTGGCTGACCTACACTGGCTTGGAAGTTGGTGGGGGCATGAGGTGCAAGAATGTTTATCCCAAGGTGCAGATGTGCGCCTGCAGCGGAGGGTGAGCGTTGTGGCGTGGAATGAGGGGACGGGAGAAGGCAGGCAGGGGAGGAAGACTGTCCTCTGGGTGCTCTTCTCAGAATCAGCTTATTCCGTGTGAGCTCTCAAAATGATAGATATTCACAGGATACAGTGATGCAACGTTCTTCACCAGAAGCTTCAATCAAGCTTTCTGATCGCTTCCACGCAGCTTCTGACCTCCCTGGGCTCTCTGGAGCCTCACCATGTGCCTGAGTAGATAGTGAGGCCTGTTACGGTCCAGGTTGTGACTCTCCATACTAGACAGTGTCCCTGAGCTTCCTAGCCCCAGCACAGACTTCTCCTCCTGGTAGGTTGTGCTGCTCTGGGCCTGGGCATCTGAATAGGGCCCTGCCTGACACGGGTATGCAGGCTCTTCAATTACCCCCCTGTTTGAACGTGGTCAGACTTCTGAACAATTTCCACTCTTGGCAGACTTGCATAAACATCTCTGGGTCATCAAAGAAAAGTCATATTTTTGAGTTCTTGGTTATGAAGATTGTAACTGGAAGGCCTTTGAAACAGATAATCCAGGGTGGTTCTGGAGCCTCTGTCCTTTGAGATGTTCAAAACCCAACTAAACAAGTACCAAAGCAACCTGCTTGGACTGTGCCATGAGCAGGGCTTGGACTGGATCCTCTCTATGTTCTGTGATCTCTTGCTTAGAAAATGAAATATTTGCAGAAGCAAGATAGAACAATCTCAAAAAATGTTATGCTATGCCTCGTAAATGTTGCCTCTCAATTGAAGGCAAATCCTACAAATTGTGTGTGAATATTTTAAGTATCATCGAATGACTCTTTTTAATCTTCACTAGTATACCAGAATACTTTGCACTGACACAGTTCTAAAATATGAATATATTTAATGACGCTTTAAACTATGCACAGGTGTTTGCATCAACTCTGAATAGCTGCTTCACATGAGCTTTTGGCATAGAAAAGATTTCCCCAGAATTCCTAACTTGAGTAAGAATTCAGGTCCTCCAAACGCTTTACAGATTTCCAATCTAGCTTAAAAGCATTTTTAAAAACTGGCAGGAGTCTCAGGCAGGTTTCCTTAGTGTAGCCAGGCAGAATATTGCTAGAAGTCGTGCACGCGTGCTCAAGCGTCAGCAATGGAAGGAGACAAATATTTGTCTCAAATTATTGGTAGAATAGATTTACTTATCTAAAATGGCCAGTTTATTTTTCTTAGTTGTGTTTCTCTCTTACAAAGTTTGGGAATGTTCTACAAACTTTGGCACTTTCTGTATTTTTAGGAAACTTTTTAAGGAACTGAACTGTACCGTTTTGGTCAGGCCGCTGTGTACTACCTTACTTCCATGCAGTTCTGAAATGTTAACTCTGCCACATCACCTTAATATACTATAATACACCGATCACAACTGAAGTCTTCCCTGCAGTGTCCTACATGACTTTGTGCAGCTTTTCTCCCCATTGATCTACTGCTCTTCCCAAAAGGTGCTTGATTATTTGCTTCAGTCTCATCCCTTTGGACCTTTTGCCTCTGTTTTCCCCTCTGCCGTCTTTATTCACTTACTCTGATATTTCTGATCTGACTCCAACTTCTGTGAGCACGACCCCATTCTGACCACTGACCTAAATGTATTCATTACAGATCTTTTACTGCTAAGGTAAGTCTTGAGGCCTAAGAGCAGTGTTAGTGAAGCACATTTCTTTTTCTGCCCCACGACAAGCAACCTGACCGCACCGCTGTGCGTTCCTGAGCCGGGTGCAACACGCTCACCACCATCCCTTTGCCCGCCCCAAGGGCTGCCTACCTCGTCCCTGCCGGCAGCTAGCCCGGCCTGCACACGTGGCCTGTAGGGACCTGCTGACTCTCTGGGCTTTGTATTTATACATCATTTGCTGTAATTTCAGATCTTTCAAACTAACTTTTACAATGCAGACTGCCCAGTGCATGTATTTGCAGTTAATTATATATCTGCTGAAGCAATGGCCAGGTGCCACCTTTAATATACTCCTAAGGCTTAGGGTTCAGTTGTGTTACATCTCAAAGGCAAAGTTTTCTGCATTTGGTAACTGATGTTTACAAGGCCCCGATGTCTTGATTTGTTGCTCTCAGTTTCTAGCTGCCTGCCCTTAACACGCTAACCCTTTTAGCAGCCCCCAGAAGGCGTCCTCCTTCCCGGGACAGCCAGCGGCTGGCGGAGCTGCGGCCCGGCAGGGCCCCGGCAGGGCCCCGCGCGCCTGCTCGCGACCTCGCACGCGACGTGCTCAGTCAGTAACGGTGTGTCTTACCCGCGTGGCCACGAGTGAACCTCTAACGAGCGCCGGCTTCCTCACCGGGCTGCAGGTGGAAGGACTGCTCTGCGCGGGCGTCAAGGTGAAATCGGTCTGTAAACTGTTAAGCTGCAGCCTGCTGCGGGTATGGATCTCTTCCTGGGTTATGGGCCTTTCAAAAATGGGCTCGGTGTGATTAATGACTATATTGTAGAAGAGATCTTTAAGCATGGCCAGCTCAAAATAATGTGTGTGGTAAGTGAACATAAGAGCTTTTAAGTGAAACTGCTCCCATGTGTTGCCAAGGTCATTTAGGAAAGGTTGACATCATGAGTGATTCATGTCTGCAAAAGCAAAGCGAGTGACGTGCCATCAGACAGCATTGCTCGAGATGAAAGTCTTGGCTGTCAGAGCGTTCAGTGAGCCCAGTTCCGGGACGCGGAGAAGTTTTGGCATCTATTATACCGCCTAAGGAGAATTTCAGTTTGCATATTGACGTGGATGATCAGATGGCGCCTCATCACCCGCAATCCATCTTGCAATTAATTATTTGTCCGTTTCCACTGCACTGAGTGGTCAGGAAATAACTCCAGAACCTCTGATCTGGAGGATCAGCTCTTCACGCAGTATCTTACCAGCTGCTGACATGTCTGGTTAGTCACTTACCAGACATTAAACAAGGCCTGAAATGGGGCTGGGAAACAACATAGCAGTGTTTTGTAAGTTCAGTAAGTTTTGTTTCCTTTCTGGACAGTGGCATCTCAATAACCTGCAACAACAGGTTACTGAAGATCACACAAGATTGTCACTTTGCTGGAGTCTTGATGCGTTTCAGAAGTGGAGGAAGTGAGTCAAGATGAGGTGAGCATCAACAGGCGCTGCTCGACTGCAGCGGGCATAGCTAGAGTACAGAGGTATTTAAAGGTCCAAATGAATTCTAGAGGTCTTTTCTTCCTTTCAAAATACCTCCGCAATACCTGAAATAGAGAAGCCTTACATTCTTCTATTTCTGATACCAATTGTTAAATGACGCTTACTAGTGACTTCTTTGCGATGTCAGATGGTGAAGTCCAAATGGAAGCAAAGATTCTTCCCAGATGTCTTCTTTGGTGTCATTCTCCAAGTTTCCTGTACACTGGAATACAATAGTTTGTAGCAGTCACAGATATTAGACATTCAAGAACATTTGCTTAAAAATTTTAACTGTGCTCACACAGGATGTGATGAACCCAAAAAGTTACTGAGTGGACAGGGTTAGTTTCTTCCAAAACCTTTAGCTTGCTCAAAACTTCTGTATCTTCTAGCTGTGTCAGACAGCAAGCAGCAACTTATCAGTCAGCTTGGTAAGACTGTGGTCCATCTCTTAAAATGGCTTATTCACAGTCATCTTCAGGTGAAATAGCTCCTAGTGAGGTATTTATTGAATGTGTGAGGCTGTTGAGAGAAGTTATGTGAAGCTGCTTCAATTTTTCTAAGCCTTTAATGGACTGGAGTGAGAAATGGGGCGGATGTGAACCAAGCACGAACCAAGCTCCCTTGTTAATGCTGAAATAGAATACGGTGTTTCAAGCAAAATATCCACAGCCAGATGATTTTTCTCTCCTATCACCAAATACTTCCCAGAAATTGTTCTTTTTCTTATTCTCAATCACTTGTTTGCTCATACAGACTGGTTTTCTGAGCAGCAAATGTACGTGCTGGGGGTCTCTCTCACGCTATTTGCCACCTGTAGCATTAGAAAGATCCCAACTTTGTGGGTGTTTACACAAGTGCCTCCTCCATACGCATGCTGCTCCAGACTCTTATTGACAGAGGCACGACCAGCTCTTTAGGAGGCCTGTTATAAGCCTGAATCTCTGACAACAAACATCAGACAGCAGCATGATCAATATCACTTGCAGTCTTACAGGTTCCTGCAGTGCGGCTGGAAGCCTCCGGGTGCTTTTAGTTTGCCTAGCTGCTCTACCAGCAGTGGCAGCATTGGATTTTATCAGGAATCCCAGCTATGAAATCACACTCTGGTGCCGAGATGTACAGGCTATAGTGGAGGTTTATAACCATCATCCCATTAGGACCTAGGAGAAAAAAAGCTTTCCAAAAATCTCTCATAAACTGTGTTTCAGGAAAGAGGAAATTGTTTATCACATTTCCAAATGATAATATCACATAATTCTTTAGTTATCAAGTTAGAGGGCAGTGTATCTTCAGCTTGAGGTTCAGCAGGTAAAATGGATTCAGGTCTCTGGAAATGCTAAGGGCAGATCATAAACTTTCTTTACACAGTAGGGTTCGTTTGTTTGTTTTTGTTGTGTTTTTTTTTCTTTCTTCCTCAAGACCCCCCACTGTAATCCCACTCTGTTACCATTCTATATTCTCATATTTAAGTACATTACCAAGCACTACCTGAATGGCTTTAGATGCTGCAGGACTAATCTAGCCCAAAGAGCTGAAAGGCCAGGTGGGAACCCCTCACCTGCTCTGTATGCTGCCAAAGCTCCTGAAGACCTGGTTTAAGCTTCCTAAATTGGATTACTACATAACAACCTGGTAAGATCACTGCAAATGTGTGAGCCTCCTGTGTGTCGTGTTCCTAGGGCCTTATTGTACTCTATTTTTAGCTCATTCTCCAACTTTGGTTGTCGTAATTCCACTTTTCCTCTTTGTTCTGTTCTCTACACCCGTTCCAGCTGGTATCTTACACCTATTCCAGCTCATATCAGGCCTCAATCAATAAGCCACATAATAGTAATACTGTAATTAGCATGGAGCTGTTCTTCCTCCCCCCCATTGCTCCCTCCGCTGCTAGAAGCTTGCATAAAATTTAGCACCATACATGAATAAGCCTCCTTAAATGCAGTGGGGAAAAAAAAGAGAATGTCATCAAAAGGCTAGTCATGAAAACAGCCTTAACTTTCCTTAAATCCAGTAGGAGCTTGTGTATATTCAATTTATCTTTGGGTCAGGTCTCCAGTCATAGAATTTCTTTTTAGGTGCTCTTATTACACAATACATTTCAAGTCAACACTTTTTTTAAGTAAAATTGTATAACTCAATAATGATTCTAGATGTAGAAGTGTAGATTTCGGTGTACGGACTGGAGGAATGTCAAACAGAGAAGAACACTGAAAATTCCACATATGATGTTTTAAGTGGTTATCATTAACATTTACCTAGTGCCAATAAAGTTATTTATGTGGCATGTAATTTAAGAAATTGAGTAGGCAGAGAGCTGGTGGACGCCTTCTTAGATTAAAAAAAAAAGGGGGGGGGAAGAAAAAAAAAAAACACTTTCCGTTAAAAGCTTACACGCATTTGTCATAGCAACCTTGGAGGTGGCCGTAATGTTAAGGAAAATAAATAGTGCTTGCATGATGTTCACTGTAATAACATGTCTCATGAGCTAGCTCAGTAGTTCTTTTATTTCCTTATTTTCGTTGCTCACTCCCTGTGCTGGAGCTCTGTTTCGTGCTTTCATCGTTATTACCTCACTTGCCTTTCTTCATTTAAAGCTGCTGCCCTTTTCCTCTCGTTCCAGACCATCTCCTTATGACAGGCACGTATCTCTCCTAACTTGCTTTATTTCTTCATAGTGGAGAACTCACTACTCATTAGACCCCAGTAAAGACTGATGGTTGGATAATTTTTTATATATTTAACTGGGAGATTAGAAAGGATAGTTTATCCCTAGAAGAAAAGCATGGAGGATTAATAGGAAAAGTGCCATACAGCTAACAAAGTATGAGATCATGGAGTGCATGGAAAGGTTAATCGAGGTGCAGCATAGTCACATCTGTGTGAAACAAAACAATGACAGTTCTGGAGTTTATAGTTAATGCTCTTAAGTCCTGATCAGACAGCACAACACTTTGCCAAATTCTGAGTTTAAAGTAGGAAAAAAAAGTATGGCTTATTCTACTCTTACAGACGAAGAAACCTAGGTTAAAAAGGTTATATTTACAGTATATTTACAGTTGACACACCTGAGATTTACAAAGCACAAGAAACAGTTATGTTAAGGATATTCCCAGCTATTCCAGATGTGTGAGGGACGAAGCGGGGCCAAGATCCCCAGCAGAGGCCTCCCTCCAAAGCAGGGCTAAAAGAGAGCAGTGTTACAGGACGAGCACCCTATGTTACTTAACTTATCCCTTAATAACTTTTCTGGGATCCATTCACCACATTTTCATATCATTTGGTAGAATGGTATTTTCAAAAAGGTTTCATATTTCATCCTCTGATGTTCTGCCATATACTCTCCAATACTCTATTTATAAACATATGAAGGAACTAACTTTGTCATGTCCAAAATGCATTTCATAAACTCCATCCATAGTACTTTATTCATGGAAAGACTGCATTCAGGTGATCCAGAGTCTGACACATTTTAGTGAATGGAATGTAGCACAGCAGATAAGATAATTACATAAAATTAAAAAGAAAGGATAATTACATAAAAAGATAAAATACAATAAAACAATACGTTAAGTATATTTGCTTCATATAGTCTTAAATAGAGGAAATGCTGCTAGTCAAGCTCATTTCTGAAGGTCCATTTGCATGAGCAAGGACTTCCTTGCAAGAGTCCAGATTCAAAGGCTGGGCCAAATTCTGCTACATCATGGCAGTTTCATTAAAAATACTTGATTTTGTATTTTGAATGAAAAGGAATCATAGAATCATAAGATCACCAAGTTCAACTGTAAAGCCTTCAACACCATACCTGCTAAACCATGTCCTTCGGTGCCTCATCTGCATGTTTCTGAAACAGTGCCAGGGACGGGGACTCCACCACCGCCCTGGGCAGCCCGTTCCAATGCTTCACCACTCTTTC
>VZSV01000001.1:17321249-17342081 GCA_013398735.1 Nothocercus julius | reverse complement strand
CACTGCTCCTGATCCAGGCCAGGAAGCCGTTGGCCTTCTTGGCCACCTGAGCACCCTGCTGGCTCATGTTCAGCCAACTGTTGACCAACGCCCCCGAGAAACAAAATAAGTTACACACTGAGTTCCAGACCAAAGACAAATTGGAAATGGAGCAAAAAATCTTTGTTCATGCTTTTTCAACAGTACAATGTGACAATTCATTTATGCAACTGGGTTTATTTGAGTATATTTACCCTAACCTTCTCAAGCAATGGTCTTCTGAAGAAAATAATAGATTAGTCAGGAATTGGTGGACTAATGCAGTTTTGTCTTTGTTTTATGGCGTTAATTAGGTTTACTTGATTGTCTGCCATATTTACCTCAGACCACAGGATTAACTGAATGCCCTTCATATTAACTCTCTCATCAAATAATTATTATTGCTTTTTCCATGCAGAATTACTACATGCAACATTTACTTTAATTTCCTCTGAATATTGAATAAAAAGTGTATTCATTATAGAAGATATTTACTCTCAGAGTCATGAAGTCATGAACTCATTTTAAGGACGGAGGAAAAGAAGCAAATATGAAATGACTATGGGCAAGACATGCTGTCTGCCTCTACAGTCAGTTTAACGTCTATCACAGAGAAATGTGTTTTCCAAGGCCAGTTGTGGCACAAGTATTTTTAACTTGCCACTGCTTACACTGGTTTAAATCTGGAGTAACTCACTAAAGTTAGAGAGTAGAAACCTGGAAGAATTCCACTAAGTGGGAGAAGAGTTTGGCTGTGAGCATATAAAGCTAATGCTGTTAATCTTCTTCTTGGTTCTGGAGCTGGTCGTTACTTAACAAACATTTGCCACAGTTGTAGTATCTAGGAAGACACTTTAATCTTCTTAATTGAAAATATGTATTTCCTCCACCTGAAAAGTGTCTGACTGTATCAAATATATTAATCCACGCTCCCTTTCCTCAGCTGTAATACCTCTGTACTGCCTAATCTTTCCAAGTGTTTCTTTTCACGCTGCTTCTAGCAGGTAAGGATGCAATGGACACTAAGCTGAGTCGCACAAAGATTGCTCATTTCAGAGCAAGGATTTTTTTTTCCTAAACCAAAGTCTATCTGTAAGCACTTACATACACATTCAGTTCCCACACTGCCTCAACACTGAAAGTATATAAACCTGTTCAATAAAAAATATTTCATTTGTCAAGTTAGGTTATCTGACATGGTCAGGCATTGAGTTGCAAAAGTATCACATGGCCTTGCAGCTCCTGCCAGGGTTCTGCCAGGAGTCACAAAACACACTCCTTCTTTCTTTTTCATCCATGCATTTTGATCTACATCAATTTGCAGTATAAATTCTCCAATAAAACAGACGTAAAAGATGGTCCTAGCAGTTCAGCACAATTGAGCTCTCCCTTGGATGTGAGACCCAGCCTTAGACCCTAGCAGCGATGATGTGAAGAGCTGATGGATGGAGCAATCACCAAGATGCTGTGGACCCCCAAAGTGGTGTGAGGATTTCATTTTCTATTAAAAAAGATGCTGAATCAAAAGGCAAATTTTTGAGACGTGCGCCTAGGCAGCAGAGACAACCTAGATGTGCTAAACACAGCAGAAGACTTGAGCACCACTATTAACTTGCTTGCAAGAAGACTGGCAGCCCTGGAGATTGAATTCTGCTCTGCTGTTACACCCTGTTTTCTTTTCCCTATTTTCCACCACATTTTTACTCTTGAAAGACAGAAGTGTCTCACTGCAATCACCAACGAAAAAGCAGGAGATTTTTCCTCACATAAATATTTTTTTACCTTCTTTATTTTAATTTTTATCTTTAGAAAGACAGCAAAGATCACCAATACTTTAGCCACTTGTGAGAAAGGAGTGGTGAAAGATCCAGGGATACAAAGTACTCTGCATCAGCTCCAGTAAAGTTAAAGAAGACATTTCCATTGACATCCTGCGATTTCCATGGGATATTTTCAACCTCTATACCTCACACAGGCAATGATTTATAACTGTTTCCAGAGAGCCCCATCTTGCAGGATGCTGAACTCTTTATGTTAGTAAAGCTAATAAGAAAAAGGCTCAGGCATGTCTCAATGCTATTTTTGTATTCATATTTATGTATTCATATTTATGGCTGGAATTTTTCTAGGTGGTCTAGTGTCTGAAGAGATGTCTGTATACTAAAAAGTAAAACAAAGATGAGCAAAAATTCCTGTGAGAGAGCTCTTAAATACATTTCCTTAATTCCACCATGTTTATAGGTGCCTCCTAATGATAGAAACAAATAAAGAGGGATAGTGTGTGAAGATCAGCATCAAGTTATCATTCAAAGGAGGAAAAAAAAAAGTTATTGCTAAAATGGGGTTTTGAAATACTACCAAGGAACACCATTATCAAATAAGGTTGTAAATGGATCAGTGCATATATCCGCACGTTAGTGAAAACCAGTTAGGTTGTGAAACAAACTTGCTTACTAGTTTGTTACTGTTTACTAGTTTATATGCTGATACAGAAGTCAGAAAATTGACTGAAGCAAAATCCTTCTAAGAATATGCCTCAACAAAATGAAGAAATGGAAAGAAATTAAGGGGAGAAAAAAATGTATTTTTAAGTTAATAGAAGGTGTATTTTTAAGTTGATATAACTATAAATATAAATTTCTATATTTTCCTTCCTAGAAGTCAAAGAATTCAGTTTGATTCGAGGGAAAGGTATGCAATAATCCTTTCGTATAAAACTGTGCACATATGTTGAATATGCAGCTAGAATCCAGAGCACCATCTACTGACATACGAGAGTATGAAATGTTCTTGCTTCCTGAATCATCTTTATTGCAGCTCTTACTGTTTGTGATTTCAGTTCTGTTATGTTCCACAATCTGTCCTTCATTTAGCAGTACTTCAACTCTAATTCACACTATAGCATATAAAAGGCCTACAAGGCAAATAAAATACACTGGGAAATAATCAGGCTAAGGAACTGCTCTTCCTATGTCTCCAACCAGCATATGCTTTATCCTGAATGTGATGATTTCCATGAGTAATCACATCACGCATATAGCATAAAAACGCCTGCATCAAAGAAAAATCCCCTTGCATTGGCAGGGACTAAAACATTCATCTAGAGAGGCCCTAATATCTCGTTCCTTTTGTCATTCTGTGTGATTGACACCAAATCTCAACTTGGCTGAATTGATCTCTGACAGCAGTGTTACTTTGATTGCTCATAGGAAAAGCCAGCAGTAAGAGCTGTGTCACTGGGATCACTGTACCTGCCTCCCCTGCCAAGCTGCTTTGAGGTTTTAGAGCCCCATGGGTGAGCTGCTGCTGCCCTCGCCAGTGCAAACAGCACCACTCTCTTTACTTCCCCCGGAAAAGAGGAAGTGGTGTAGCCCCCCAGTTCCTATTCCTTGGGCCAGAAGAAATTGAAGTTGAAATTTCAAGATTGTTTTGAGCAGTTTTGCTGTGGTCATTCTCCAGACGTGTGTGTAGCCCTGAAACGGCTCAGATGACAACAGTTTGCTGATGCAAGATAGTGAGTGGTATGGGAGCTGCGTAGGGCTGTGTGGGTGAAAGGGCTACATACTTCAAATGTAGATTTGAATCTTTCTTAGCTCTCTGTTTATTAGTATATTAAATAAAGAAATAAAGAAAACAATAGAGAAGAACATGATCTGTGTAACTTACCACTAGTTACTTTTCCTATGAATTAAAACAAACAAATAATGAAAGGGAGAAGGGTATGTACAGAGCAGCTGAAGAATTGGTGGGAGTAGTCACGCATGGATCCTGTCAGCATCTTGGTTTCATCTTCATAACACCCTCTTCCCTGATACAGAGCCCCCAGCTCTTCAAGGAGCAACCGTATGGTTAGGCAGAGGGGAACTGATGCTGCACAGAGTATTTGTTTTTTGACTGTGTTCTCAGACAGAGATCTCCTTGGGGACAAGCTAGGCTTAGGCTGTTGCATAACTTTGTTGTATTTCCTAAGCAAATTTTGCAAGATCTTTTTCATGGGTGTGCGCAGTTGTACATTTCTTAGCTTATAATCTTATCTTTGGCTTCTGTTTTAGCAGCTCCTGTGATGGGACACCATTGGCAAACATCTGTCATTTAACAAAGGCACTTCTTTGACAGCCCAATTGATATTTTAAAGGACTGTACGAGTATTAAGTGGACACATGCAAATCCTGCCAGATTCCTTCTGAGAGAATTGAAAAATGTCTCAGCTTCCTGCATATTCCCAAAAGACATGTTAAAAAAATCTTTTGTGGATAGACCTTCTGATGTCATCCCAGCAAGAGCATGTTGAGGTCAGCTGAACTTTATGCAGTACAGACATTTAGGGGAAGGGAGAGAGGGCTATTCTTAATGAGCTTCGAAGTTAATAATAATTATTCTAGTATGTTATTACTGAGCTCAGAAATATATGAGAAGCCTTCTAAGCACATCAGCTGCTATCATTTGGAATCAAACCCGCCAAAAAAGGAAAGAGAAAGCAATAAATATACCATAAGGTCAGAGGAAGAATTTGCCACTATCAGAATGGAATGGGTCTAAGCATTTTTCCTGATGGGGAAAAATCGCCATTACAAAAATGATTGTTGCTATTTATGAACATCAGGTTGCTAAGTGACATCATGTGGTAGTCACTGCTTCATCGGCCACCCACAGCTCTCAAGGAACAGCAACGGAGAGGGTGAAAGGGGGTGAAAGAAAACCAAAAGGCTGACTTACTCTTTAAAAAATGCCTATAGTTTGAAAACCAAACAAAGTAAGCTTTCCATAAATAGCTTGCTTCTTTTTTTAGCAGACTCTTTTAGAAATGGGTTAAGAGTTTTTCACAAAAGCAATGCATAGGTGAATCATCTAAAAGAGAAAGCCTCAAAACTAAAACCTAACTGCAATCCCAAATATAAAGGTTAGTCATTTGCTTTTATGTGTGCATATGTATATATATGAGTATGTCTATGTGTGCATGTATTAAATTTCTGATATTCAAAAGAGATTAGATTTATGTTACAGACACAAAATGTAGGGCTTTAATCTTGCTTATTCCAGCCTTTGCATGACCAGCCTCACCGAAAACTGCAGGTGTACAACTACCAAGACCTTTAAATTAGAAACGTGTCTGCAGTAGGCTTTAGAGAGAGAATAGGATTTCATTTCAGGCACATTTCTTTGTTTACATTTTCATTTGTGCTATTAAAAAAAAAAAAAAAGGCACACATGCACACAAGAAGACAAATATGCTCTCAGTTCATTTTCCCATGCTAACAGAGAAGCTTTTTTGTCCATGGCAAAGACACCTCCCAGACAGGGAGTTCCTTTCGGACTTTAGTGGTTGACTCCCTTCCTGTGTGAGACCAATTACGTCTCATTTGCAATACCATTAGTCAAGGAAGTGGTTATCCTGAGGTCGCTTCTTAGCTCACCCTTCCTAAACGGCACTGGGATGCCTTTCTTCCATGTCACTGGGCCATGAGGTTGGGTCCTCGTTGTGGTGCAGCCTCTTCCAAGCCTACAAGCAATGCAGGCCTTTCAGGATTGGCCACAACTGGTGCAACTTAAAATCCTCCAAAATAATTTGAAGCTGTGGTTTGAAAAATGATGCTGGCTATTTATTAAAACAGTAAGCACGATCATACCAAGCCAACTTGATGGTTTAACAGATGGAAGCTTGTTAAAAATCTTTATTCCAATATGTTAAGAACCCAGCTATGCGACAATTTGTGAAGTATGACTTGTGAGTCAAGCCCCAGTGAAACGGATGTCTCATACATTGCAGCTCTCAGCTTTACATTCAGGACTTGACATTTGCCACTTTATAATGTTTGGATTGGAATTATTTTAAGAAGTAAACGTTTCCTACCATTAATAGCTGTCCCACATGTTTCTTGTCTTTTATCTTAACTAAATAGACATTTTGCTACTTAATGTTTTAGCAGTTGAAGGGAGCATAATGACTATAACTATTTCTTAAGTTCATTAAATCCTGGTCTACCGTCTTAAACATCCAGATAACACTGGATGCACAGAAAGTTTTGAGTGAATTCCCAAGGTCACACCATGTATGTGAATAGCACGGGCATCATTTTATCTTATTATCTGCTAAAGGATTTTCCTTTCTGATTTTTGTTCTGCTCACCAGAAAGAAGCTAACAGGAAAAAAACAAACAAACAAACAAACAAAAAAACCCAGAAATTTCACTCAAATGCAGCAGATCCATAGAATAAAGAAACTGGTAGTGATACAAAGTGACAGTCATGAGCTGGAAGAGAGAACTTTTACAAATCCATAGGCTAGCACTGTACATTCCTGGAATACTCTGTAACCTCCTACTGCGACTGACGTTGGTTGTGGGGATGTGGTAGCAGGTTTCTGACCTCAGGGAATCCCTCTCAGGTGACCCACACACCCAGGGACATGCCTTCTTCGTTTATATCTTCAGCATATTTCAATTAAATTTGTGTTTGCATAATGCGACTTCTCTATGCTCTACTATCTTCCAAAGGAAGTGAATAAATCATATATGAGTATAAAAGCCTTGAATAGAATTTTGTGTACATTCATGAAGAGATTAATTTGCCATGAGAAAACCTATAAGCAAAACCACTTTGGGCTTATTTTTTTCACCTGTTACCCTAGCTTTCTGCTAAGGTGGACATTTACTTTTTGGTGAAATGAGTGAAACAGAACAGAGAAAGACTGCAATACATGCAGCTCCTCACAGTGAAGCCTCACCACTTAACTTCTGAGAAATAATGTCAGTGTAAATCACAATGTGATGAATGCTTCACTGACGTGATTCATGCCATATGGTCTCATGAGCAAAATGGGCATAGTTTATTTTTGAAAGAATGAGAAATATGAACTTGGAATATTCATTGCTGTGTCCTGCCAGGCTGAGCATTTGCTACAGCAGGGGCCAGACTTACTGCAGGTCTGTTTTTTTGCTCACTTAGTAGCATATGTTGCAGTAGCTGGAGGCTTCAGTCTCATTCATAATGGAATAATGTCCACAAAACTATGACCAGTACTAAGCCTTCTCCTCTGCAAACACCTATAGACTAAATTATCTTCTCACCTCATCTTAAAAACAAAAAAATCGCAAGAGAAATTTCAGAAGTAAATACTTCTGTCTTCGTGGTGAGGGGGGTAACTGCATTCGGTCCAGGGACACAGAAAGGAAGGGTGCTGCTGACTTCCAGAGCCACTCGGCTTTCCCTTTGGTAAAGTTGTTTATGATCAACACCACTCTTGCTATGTCCAACAAATAAATATATTCAGTGCAAAAGTCCACTTAAAGAAAAAAAAATATCTAGGAATACATTAGGAATATCTTCAGTAGTCCTAATTCTTCTCTTGTATGCACCACTGGAGAAAAAACACAGAAGCTAAAGGACAAACATGGACACCAGGGCTGCAATTATACTGTAGATATAGAGCTGCAATTATACTTTGTTATCAGAAATACCGAAAGGTAAAAGCACATCTTGCTGTGATAGCTAAGTTCCCAGTTCCACCCCTTTTAAAGTAAGTGACAAAAATCTCAGTACCTTTGACTATGTGTGCTCAAATCAATAACATTACAGAGCTAGACTGTGCTTTATTGATTTTATTACACCTGGAGGATAACGAAGAAACATTGCTTCCTTGGACAAGTCCTGGAGAAGGAGGAATAGCCAAGATGTCGCAGTCAGCGAGCAGTGCTGTCCCAGGTTGTGCGGCTCTCACCAGAGGGCTATATGGAGTTGAGGTCTGCCCACTTCTAGCCTTTCCCTGCTGTCTTTGCAGAGATGTGTGCCCCGAGAAAATTGTTTGAGAGCAGTTCTTTTACTCCCTCCATTTTCAAGAAACTGAAAATTTTGTTCAGCAGAATTTATCATTACACATAATTTCAGGAAATAATTCACTTTGGCTCAAGAACTTGCCTGCCCATTATTTCATGTGGCTTGGTTTGGTCTGGGTGAAGTTCAAAGGATGATGTCTAACTCAGATGTTTGTAATAGGAGGCCAGTTTGAAGCAATTCAGGGTGGCTCCAGGTACATAATGGGGGAATTCTTGCAGCTAGTATAAATCCATACAGCTTCTGTGAGGTTTAGCAGACTATTGTTCGCATCCACTTCACTTGCAACATTGGCGTAATTTATTTACAGACTGCTTTTAACTAGCAGTCCCAGCACGCAATGATCTAATGAAGGTGATCCAGACCAGGGTAGGGACCTTCAAACTATCCTAAGAGAGAATAAAGAGTTCATGCAAGCATTAATATCAATTTGATAATCTGTTTTTAAACTGTCAAGTTACACTTGTTCAAATGCCATCAAGTCTAAAGAGCACTCTCGTTTTTTTTTTTTTCTAACAGGCCAAAGAATGGCTAGTACTTGTTTACATATAGAAACTGGAAGTTGAACAAGATTACTCTATATCTTAATAACAAAAAAAAAGGGGGGGGGGAGCAAAAATGTTGTGTAAAGAAGTTGTTTCATTTTAGCATGTAAATTTATCTATTTTAAGCTCAGTTAATACAAGCTTCTCACATTGACTCTAGCACGCTGTCAGTTTTAAACTGTGCTTGTACAGCACAGCACTGCATGCAGGCAAGCATGGTTTAGAGACGAACATTTATCAGCATTTAATTCAGTTTATTCCACTTCTTCTCTGCTCCCATGGTCCCCTCTAGCGGTCGATAGTTGTCTGCTACATGTTCCTTTGTGCTGTGAATTAGGTGTACTCGTTCTGCCCTGAAATAGGCACCATTTCCTCCTCATTGGAATTCAAGCTATTTGGGGGTTGTGTTGGTTTGTTTTACCCGGGGACGGGTGTTAAAAGGCCACACGAGTGAGTCTTCGGAAGTGTGCCGCTCTTATACATTGTACCCTCCCTCCACGTTCAACCGGGGCGGCCGCGGCGACGCGCGGCCCGGTGGCCTCCGGCCGGACCTCCCCGGTGCCCTCGGGGCCGTGGCGCCCGGGGCCTCGGTGCAGGCCCGGCGGCGGCCGCGCCGCTCCGGCCCCTTCCCACCGCGTAACGCTCACTTGCCACGCTCTCGTGTAGAAGTGGTTGCGCGAGGGGTTGAGACGTCGAGGTTAACCTCCTGTTAACTTCGGTGGGGGAATGAGTCATGTGTTTGGTTAGGTTTTGTTTTTTGGTAAAGATTATACAAACTTGTAATTGTGGAGATGTAATGTGAATTGGCAGGTGGCCTACTTCCAAAATTCCCTTCCCCTTCCTTCCACCTCATGCGTCCCACTACATTTAAGAGAGGCGTAAATGGCTACAGCGGCACGCACTTTTCGGATGCCATTTTGTAACAGCTCACAGTGGTGCCGCGCAGGGCACTGGCGCTGGAACAAACCCTTTTCGCTTCCCTTCAGCGGGGAGCCTCTTGCTGGGGCCCCGGGGGAGCTGGGGATGCCCCGAGCCCGGGCCGGGGACAGCCCATGAGTCTCTAACCGAGATGTGGCTGTCTGAGGTCACGCCAGCCGCGCGGCAGGGCCGGGCGGCTGCAGGAACGCCGGGGCCGGGAGCGAGTTGCGGGGGGCCGTTTTGAGGCGGGCACCGCGCGGCGCTGCGGGCCGCACTGCCGCCATGAAGGAGCTAGCGCCGGGCCCCGGCATGGAGAGCGACATCTTGGATGCGCTGGAGGCCCTGGGGTGAGCGGGGCACTGCGGCGGGGGGCGAGGGGAGGCCGGGGCTGGCCGGAGCCGGCGCGCTGCCCGCGGGCACTGCCTGCCGCTTCCTCGGTCTCAGCGGCGTTTTTAGAGGCGTCCGAAGGCTTCCCCGTCCGGAGCGTTTCAAGGGGCCCGCGGTTAACGGTGCTGGCGCTGCTTGGGGCGCCGGGAGCCCCGCGGCGGCCGTCGTGGCCTCCCGGCCGCCGAGGTGTCTCCTAATGCGGCCTCGCGGGCCCGGCGCTGTCCGCGCGGGAGGAGCCGGGGAGGCCGCGTTAGCTGCGGGCTCGGTGCAGGTGAAATCCGCCGAAACAGCATAAAACCCAGGTTAATTTTCAGTTGTGTTTTACTGTTTATAAGGCTGTAGGGCAGGAGTTTAACAATGCTGCAGAGAAAATTGCTGGGCCTGCACGCTTGAATTCATGCTTGGTTTTTCTGCTCAGTGCAGTGTGTGCGGAAAGCCTGGAACTGTGTGTATTTATTGTGTGTGCCTACCCGAGGCCTGTGAAAGTGCCTCTCCTGTTTGTTGGCAGCCCATTTCATTTGTTTACAAATTTCTCTGCATCTTCTGGTTTGTTCAGAAAAATCTGAATTACATGTTCATTGACAAAAGTAACTTACAAAGAATTTTTGTTTCAGTGTAGTTCCTAGCTGGCTTATGTTAAAAATGGTTAGAAAATGTTCATGTTTTGTGTTTGACTTTTTTCTCCTTGCTGCTCTTTTCCCCTGTGCACAGGTACACAGGTCCCCTGCTGGAGGAGGAAGCCCTAAAGAAAGCAGCAGAAAATGGCTTGTCTTCACCAGAATTTTTGGAGCTCTGTTCTTGGTTAGGTACCCAAATAAAGCCACTTTGTAATATGGAAGAGAGCATCACTTCAACAGACGGTATATGAGAATGTATTGAAACTGTTTAGTGTTTGTTCAGTGGATTCAGACCCATATTGTTCAGCTCATATTAAAAAATAGTGCTGAAGTTTAGAAGTAGCTGAGAGAAAGCCAACCTGAGACTCGTGCCATCGTGTACATGGTTCTTGCGTTATGGTTTTGTTTCATGAAGACTTTTTTTCAAAAGAAAAAAATCCTTTTTCTAGAACTGTATAAATATATAGCAGGTACTTGCATACATCATATCAGTGGCTGTAGTCTGTAACCATATTTTAATATTTTGCATTTCAGCATAGTAGGTCTGTGTGCTCTTTTGTGCTAGTTAGTGCAGAGCAATGTGCCAGTCATGACCATGCGTAGACAAATGACTTGCAAGTCACCAGGTGCTGCTTGGGCCTTGGAGCTACATGCATGGGGGGTGTAGGAACTTGGATGAGAGTTTATATGATTGACATATATCCACTTATGTTTTCACAATGAAGTACTGAAACAAAAAACAAGCACTGAAAATAGAAACGGACTCATGCATGGTTTGGTTGTTTTGACCACCTGTAACTTCTTCATCAGAAAATTAATTACTTCAATACACTGATTCTTCTTCTGCTATGTGTGATCTCTGTAAAGGAAAAAAAAAAAAAAGCCATTAATTTACATTTATTTATTTCTGCAGGTGATAAAGACATAGAAAGCTTCCAGCTCGAGATTAGTGGCTTTTTGAAAGAAATGTCGTGTCCCTATTCATCGCTTATATCTGGAGACATTAAACACAGATTAAGAGAGAAAGAAGATTGTCTTAAATTGCTCTGTAAGTTATGATCATTTTCCCTTTTATATTATTAGAATGTACATGCATGCTCTACCCTTATTTTAGAATTCATGTTAAGTAATTGTGCTTACTTAAGTAACCACCAGTAGGGTGACGTCACTACAACCTAGCTGTGCATGCGTCAGATCAGTTGGGGAAAAGTGAAAGGGGTAAAACTAAAAGCTGTTAGTGATGGATGTGTCAGCCTACTGAGTCTCCTGATATCCCTCTTGATCCAATTCCAGCTCTGTTCAAACTGAATTCTTGCTTCCCTTCTGTCTGAGAGGTTTCCTGGCAGCTCAAAAGAAAATACTGCATGATTTGAAGATGTTGAAAGCAGGACTGAGAGGAGCAAAGTGTGGGTTTAAGCTGAACCTGGACAAAGGAGCCCCAGTTGAGACTGAGTATGGAGGGAGAAGGCATTCAGTGATGGTGGTGGGAAACACTTGAGGCTTGGCAAGAAACACATGGGCTAGCAGCAGAAACCTCTGTGATAATGTGGAACTGTATGTGTCAGGGAGCTAAGAGACTGGGGAAGCACTAGGTAACGGAAGAGGTTAAGCAGATGTCTGTGAGGTGTTGACTAAAGATGGTAACATAGGTGGGAAGCAGTTCAGACAACGAATGGGAAACTGATGCTAGCCTCCCTAGGAGAGGACTGAGGAAACAATTCCCTTTTATCATGATCTAATTGTTTGTGTTATAAGAGTGTAGGCACAAAATCATTGAAATTTCCCTAAATCTGTCATTATGGCATTTTTGTCTCAAGTATTTCTAAGTACAGAACTTCAAGCTTTGAAGATTTTGCACAACAAGCAACTTAAAGGCTCTCACTTGGAAAAGCACAATGAAATTTATCAGGAAGTACAAGCTATTTGTGATGCAGTGGGCCTACCAAAGCCATCATCTTCTGATATTCCTCCCTTGCTAACCAACGTGGAATTGAAGGTACTTCTGTGTTTTCCTTTTGTACTGAAACTGATGTCTCTATCAGCCTTCTCCTTAGAGTTAAGGAACCCAGCAGACTTAGTTTCATCCCATGTTAAAGGAACAGAACTCTAGTTCTGCCATTGCAGAAGAATACTAAACTTGACTTCCAAAGTACATCAAAGTTGCTCAGTTACAGGCTGTGAGAGATTCACTGTCCTTTTTGCCTTTATCATTTAATCCTCCAAAAATGAATGCTTAACACTATTTAGATACAGATTTTGCAGACTGATGTGCAGGTAATAGTTTTGAACAGACTTATTTTGTATTTTTTTCCTGCAGTAAACTATCTCCCTTATAATCTTCAACAGTTACTCATTTTCTGTGGCTGATGAGTGCTGGCTGTATTCCTTGGCTTATTGTCATTAAATTGGGGTCGCCAATTCCTGCTGGCATGTTCAGGGGTAGTAACCAAAAGGTGATGTCCTTTGTGCTGCACAGCACTCCATTCCCACATACCCATCTTGTTTTCTATTTTCTCTTTTCTATTTCTGTCCTATAAGGTAGTTTCCAGTACTGGTTCTTACAAAAATACAGGTAGAACTATTCCTTGTGGAGCCTGGAAGTGCTCATCTCTCTGCATAGTCTATATAGTATTCCTGTGTTGAATTTAGTGCATTTAAATCCCCAAATGCTGAAGTGTTCCTGCATATTTCCCCTCTTCAGGTGTCCGAAGGGTCTGCCAGATGGATGAAGGAAGCAAATCCAAGCATAGGCAGATCCACAAAAATATTTCATAAGAGATATGACATAAGTAATCAGGGCTGGCAGTTTGGCTTATTTGTTGTTTCTTTTCTTAGTTCTCCTTTCTACTTCTCAAAAGGAAGAGGATGCAAGGGCTCCATGGTCAACCAACAGACCTCAGTTACTTTAATTAAAAAAAAAAAAAAAAAAAAAAAAAAGCCCCAGTGAAAGTGTTCAAGCAACTAGATAGTACATGCTCTAACTTTATCCAAATACACAGATTACACAAGTAATCTATACCAGATGTTACAACAGAAAGTAAGAAACCACCACCCTCAAAAAAAAAAAAAAAAAAAAAAACTTTTCTAGGAATAGCCAATTGAAGTTCACCTAGAAGTGAGAACTACATCCAGTTGTTGGTTTTACTACAGAATCAGAGTATATATAAACTAAGGGTAGAATTTGAAAATGCCTTTCATTAAGCTAATTGTTAGTTTTGTCAGGAGTGCTATAGGAAGATAAGTTTTACAGTTATGTAGCTTTGCCGCATATTTGTTGATTTGTTCCTTACTGCTTCAATATATAATTTCCTTATGGTTCAATATACCTCTTAGATCTATTTTTAGTGCCCTTTGAATCAATATGAAACCAACAGTTTCAATATTTAATTATAACCAGTAATAAATTTTAAGATGCAACAGTTACCAGGATACTGGAAGCAGAATAGTATGAAAACTGTTTAGTGTAGTAATGGGAAAAAAAAACAGAACGTTACTAAAAACTGTGACGCTTGATAATTCACGATGTGAGATGCTATTCTGAGGATATGTTTGAATTTTTTGTTTAGTTAGTGTTTGACTGAAACTGTGTATAGCTTTCTCATGACAGCTTAAATTCTGGTGTTGGTTTGAGTCTGAGTTATGCTATAAAAGGGAGATCCTTTAAAACAGTTATTTGTGAAATGGGAGGTAAGCAGGATTTGTTTTGTAGCTCAGCTTACTATTGTGTTTAAGTCTGCAAATAATATCTGAAAAAATGGAAATGTGCCAAAAGAGCTATTATCACTGTAAAACTGAAGTTTTATGCAGAAGGCAATTCAGAGTTCAAAGGGATTGCTTTCCTGGAGTGAAGAGGGCTCTGCTTTTTATTTTTAAGTTAAATAGTGTGACACCTCCTCCACACATGGAATCTGCCAACTTTTCTGTGAATTATTATATTGCTTATTTCTGCTGCCTCTCGTAAAGCTGAAGATTTTCTTTCAGCCCAGATCACGTTGCCAGCATTGGCACGTAGGATATTATTGTTATGGTTTGCCTGCTTTCATAAAGTACTGAAGTGAGCAGAACGGAATCTCTCAAGTCCATTCTGTTTTGTGTGTCTCTGAGCTGTTTTGCAACATATTCCAGGTTTGTCATTTGTACAGGTTTTATACCACTTGTTCTCACTTCAGGCTGTGGAAGTGGCGAACTAGTTCAGTGAGTAGTGACAACTACTGTATGTTCCATTGTCCATTATCCATTACTTTCACATGGAACATGTTCAGAGCTTATTTTGACATACTGCACAGTTACTTATGTATGTTTGTAGATGTAGCTATGTTAGAGCACTGAAAAAAAAGATGTTCCCATTAAAATCCTGTGAAATAGTGCCATATGTTACTTTTCTAGATTCTTAGAATTCACTAAAATAATTTCATTTTCTAAATATCTTGCTGTTTTTAGGCTCTGTGTAAAATTGTGCTATAGACTTTTAATATAATACATATATCATTTGTGATAAAACGTTGCATACTAATCTGTCATTTTTATTGAGTGTGCAGCAGTGCCTGTGTTTCGACATGTCTACTCCGTGTCTCTGTCTAGTGTCTGCAGCATTGTCAGTAGCTGTGTGAGTAGTTCTGAGGCTAGTTTGGCTGTGCAGAGCACTCTACTGAAGGGACAGATCACACAGTGTTTCTTGGTATGGCACATTAGAACGTTGATTGTGTTTTTAATAATTTGTAAAATTCTTTAAAAGACTAGTGTAAAATCAAGATCACTTTCAAAAATTGTAACTTTCAAATGAACACTGATCAAAGATTCAGAAGAATCTATGCCAGTGTGCTTTGTAGCACTTACATCAGGCTTTTTTTCTTTTCAGTTAAGATAGTGTGGATTTCACGCTTAGTTACAATGAAATGATCTTCTAATACTATTTAATGTTACTTGAAAGACTTAATAACCAAGCATTGCTTTGCATTCTGTTTTCTACAATGCCAGCAGCTGTCCCATGATAATGCACAGTGAAAAGAAACTGTAATTTAAAAAAAAAAATAAAATAGGGTTGAACTCTGATCTATGAGAAGACTATTGTTAAAAACACATTTGGGGATATTTTCTAGGATTTGTTCAAGTTTAAGTTAGCATGTTACAGTTTGGGATAGTTTTATAGCCTTAATGGTACCTGTACCTGAGGTAAGTAGGTATAAATGCAGCTGTGGCAACCAAGGCAAAAGAGCTGTCCTGTTCAGTCTGTGTGCCTTGGCCTCTAGGCACATGCCAGAATACAGGGCAAGCAAAAATGTCTTTAAAGCTGGATAAATACTGAAATTAAAATCCACTTCAAGTAAATAGAAGCGTGGCAGATTATGGATTATGATAGTTTGTCCTCAAAGTTTCTAATGATCTTTCTGTAAATGTGGGGCACACCTTATCGCTAAGGACAATGTGTCTTCTTTAAAGTGTTGACAGTTTAATTAATATAGGGAATTCTCTAGCAGGGTCAGGGTTTTTTTCAAAATCTGAGGAGTCCTGAAGATGCATGCATGTATGATATTTCTCTGAGCAAGCAGCAAAACATTTAAAAAAAAAAAAAAAAAAAGGTTAAAATATTTTTAAGGGGTGTGGAATTAAAAACAGGAGATGAGAAATGACATGTTCAATAAGTAAAGATATGTTCTAGTTGGTAAAAATAGATTATCTGCATATTTTCTTACCTTTAATTTTGGAACCAAATCCAAACATTTTTGTCTAAAACAAATCCAATAACTAATTTCTTTTTCTAAAGTGTTTTAGAAAAGATATGAACTTCCAAACCACTCATGTAATATTTAATATTCTAGTGTAATTACTAGTATAATATATGACACTTAGGTGGACATTACTTTTAATGTTTTTTTCCCACCTACACATACAACTTCTTCCTGACTTAAACGAAAAACCCTTCCATTTTATCTGCTTAATCAAGCACAGTAGTTTTCTGGCAGACAGGATGAATATCAAAGCTCCTGTGCTCATAGCCCTACCAGGCCGACAGGCTGGATAGTGCCTTCTGCAGTTGTATTTCCTTGTAAGTTCTCAGTTTATTGCACCATTATAGTTGCAGGTTATGCCCCCAGAATCCTGCAGATGAAAGTGAGGGAGTTGAACATTATTGGGGATGCAGATATCAGAACTTGACTTTGCAGTCATATCCAGACTTGACAAACGTGAACCTGTGCCTGTTCATCAGTGGAAAGATTCTTTCTTGGGTGTTGCTTGATTAATGAAATTATCTACGGATTAAAATTGAGGTTGAAGAAATTTGGGGCAGTTGGGCAGTCAGAGGATTCTTTCATTCTTCCTGTTTCCTCTGGTTGTGGGCCGATGTTTGCTTTATTTTTGTTTTGTCATGTGTCATATAAAGCATGGTGTTTTCTAGACATCAAAATTACTATCCCATCATCTAGCTTTTCCTAAATGCTTGATTTAAATATGTTATTTTTCTCTTTTCATTAGAGAAATGTAATTTTTCTCTGACCATTTAGATTTACCTTTTTCCTATTGAGTAAGTAGTCTCTGTTTCCCTTCCTTTATCAGTCTCTATAAGTTACTTTCATTTTCCATTTTACAGTAGTCAAGAATACACAGTGCTGACCTAGATATTTTAATAAATTCTTCGCGCGAGATGTGTTGCTTTTATATGTGGATCCCAGAGTTGTATTTTTCTCTTAGCTGCTCTTATCCAGCAAACCTGCATTAATTCTAATCTGTATATCATATTCAGCATCATGGTTCCTAGATTTCTACTGTATAGCTGTAAAGCACACTACGAGGTGGGGATTAATCTGAGTGTGTGAGGATTATGTGTGGGCAGCTTGCATCCTAGACATCCCTGAAAGACTTTTTGTAAACAGAATAAAGGTTGCAAAGAAGTGATAATAATTGGAGAAAGAAGAGTGTAGAGATCAGTAGAGTACCTAGATGGGTCTGAACTTCTGTCTTTGTTGCAGTCCCCTTTATCATGTGGATGAAATTAAGTAGCACAGGGAATACTGCAGTACAAAGTGGTCGCTTTTGGCAAGCTGGAAGGCTGTCTTTCAGCTGCAGTGAAACCCACTGTATTTTAATGTAATTTGCTCACTGCATGAAGGTTGGCTTCAAGTGGTTTTGCTGGGGTAATTGTGTTTTTAACTAGCCATGTGCCTCCCAGAGACAATGTAAAAGCAAAATACATACCTTGTTTTTCACACAGAATTAGAGATCAGGTTTTGTTCTTGGCACATGCAGGAAAGGAAAAAGAAATAAGTAACAGTATGAAATACAAGATTTGATTTATCAAATGCTCCTCTGCAAGTACCTTTTTCAGTCAACAAACTAGATGCTATAGATTTTGATCTGTGTCCAGAGTTTTTAGAGATCTCTGGAGACAATATTTGTAAGATATGTATTATGTGACAACCCTGACAGAGTAAGTTAGATAACATTGGAGGAGTGAGCTTTGGACAGTGTCTTTATGATAAATTGTAATGTATATGTCTGTGTGCTTACATGAAATCTTATCCCTTGGGAATGTAACTAATGGCTCTTTAGCTACAGGTTTTACAGTAGCTCGGGTATTGCCTTAATCTTTCCTTGTGACATGTAAACGAAAATTAACAGATATAGTCTTGTTTGAATTGATTTCCTTTGATTCTTCATAAAAGTAATGAAGATACAATTCTGCTCCCAATGACACTGTGTTCATAACTCACAGGAACAATAATATACATGTAGCACCTAAGAAATCAGTTGGCCCAAAAATTCCATGGGATGCTGTGGACATTCATGGTAACGTTTGTAGAAGAGAGCTGAACTGTAGGAGACTGATGAAGGAAGCTCCTTCAAACACAAGAGGTAGAAATTGTTGTAATGAAAGAGAAGGATGCTGTTGAGTCTGGAGGGCAGGAAGAGCGAGCCTTCTTCGTCACCGAACAGTGAGGGGCAGAAACTAACAGAAGAAGTAACTTGCTGATGCAAGGCCAGTTTGGAGTGAGTAGAAAAGTCTTGTTAAGTGAAACCTCTCTGTCATTGGCAGTGAAACTCCTAGCTTCCAATTCAGCTAAGATTGCAGCAAATTGTGCTGAAATAAGGGTAAATATTGTTTGTTTTCTGAGTAGTAGTATGTGTTTTGTTTCAGATAAAGGACATTCTTTCGAAAGTTCAAAGTAATCATGTGGGAAAATCACTGCTAACACAGCCTCTGAATTCTAGTCAAGCGGTAAGAAAACCTCCCTGAATTTTATTGATTTTATTTGCTGTATTTATGTAGTCGTAATGGTCGCTGGCATCAGCCATCTTAATTGCTGAATAGAATTAATTTTTGCTTGACTTGTGCATCTTTATAGAATTTGTACTTTTTCTTGTAATGCTGCAGGAAAGACTGGAAAAAATCAACGACGCCCTTCGAAGTGAGTATGAATGTCGCCGCCGGATGCTAATGAAGAGGCTGGATGTGACAGTCCAGTCTTTTGGCTGGTCTGACAGAGCAAAGGTGAGCTCTGCTGTAGTTCTTGCTTCCTCTGGAGGGAGTCTGCCACAATTCCCCTGCTCTTCTTATGGAGTATTTATAGCATGTAAAAGCACTTCCATGACAGCCGTTTTCTTTCCAAACAACAGTTTCTTATCCAAGTCATAGGTATTGAGGAAAAAGAAAGATTTGACTGGATGACACAGTCAGTCTTTTGTGATTGTTTATAGGTCTGCAAGTATAAATTTCAGCCTTCTCTGTTTGGGTTTTTCATTTGATAATTTTAAGTTTGCCCCCTCCCATTTTTTGCTCTATCTATCTGCCTCTGATCATGTAAAGTTGAAAGAAACTTGAGCATTTTTCTGGCAGATGAAAGAGGAAGACAAACACTAGACCGTAACACAGGCTGGGTGCAAAGCATAACAGCTCACAAAGTTATTGAGATTATTAAAGTGGCTGCTATTTTTCTTAGATTCAAAGCTACTGAGTAAACAAAAGGTCAGTTGAACAGCTAAAAACACCTGAATAGCAGCTTTTATGAGAAAAACACATAATTATTCGTAATGCTTCTGTTGGCCAAAACTTCTTAATTGCTGTTGCGGATATTGTTTGTTGGTGTCATTTAAATGTAATAATTTCTTTGTACTGTTTTGTGGCACTCTATAGTTTTTAAAAAAAAAATATATATATATATATATATATATATAGTAGTTAACAAGTCTGGTTTATCTGAGCTAGAAATAAATGATGCTTCAATCTTACAAACTGGGAAATACAGTATGAAAAGTTTGTAATCTGATGCACATATATATATATGTGGGAAGCTGAAGGGAGATGTTTTTGCTCTGTGAACTGCAAGATAACTCTCCTTCCAACAGAAGGCTTGTATAGAAAGCTTAGGATGGACAAGCCTTAAAGCTTTGAAAATTTGCTCTAAGTATGAATTGTTAAAGTCCCTTTCGTGTCACAAGAGGTACTGACAAGTGCAGCAGTCTGTTTAATATGGCTTATTAAATGCCACTGGAAGACATGAGTCTGGATTCTTCTGTGCTGCTTTGAAAGTATATTTGGATAGAAACACAGAAATATTTGGTGTTCAATCTCTATTACCACTGTGAAAGCTTTTATACTTTAAGACAGGAAAAATGTGGGAATTTAGCTTGCAGGTGCCATTAGATTTCCCTGCATGTATTATTTTCTTACAGCTCTATCAATACTACTATTAATTTTCAAATTTAAAGTGTATTTCTAAGATGTTAATTGATTCTTCTTGCTTAAATAAACTGAAATTCTGAGTTGCTTGGTGCTATTCTGTTCAAAAGATATTAAAAATCATGAATTCACTTGCACAATTATACCTAGTTTAGAGAGGTTTTTATGCTGGTAAAGATAGTAAGTAAAGATGGGAAGATAATACATTTTTCTGATCAAAAAAGATCCTTGCAAAACAGTGTGCAGGTAACTAAAATGTTTTTTATGTATTAATTCAAAATTTCATATTTTTTACTCTTTTTTCCCCCTCTTATTTTTATTGTAAGAATACTGGTTAGCAAATTCTCCAAAAAGTATTTGGAGATTGAAATCATTTTGAGTTAGAAATAATTTTGCCTTTTTAAGCCAAGAGGTATATTGTCCTTTTTATTTGCTGCTTTCCTTTTTTGTTTATTTTTCACTGAATAGGTGTTTGTACCTATTTGATGCAAATGGACTCTGGTTTGGATAGTGGCTTTTTCACTTGTTCAGTCCCACCCAAAGGTGAACCTTGCAGGTTTAAATGGTTATGCAAATGGCATGGTAATTGCCTAGCAAAACAGGGTTCACAAGAAGTGGCAGCTACTCTCTCATCGATCCATCCATCCATCCATGATCAAGTGCTTATTTACTCTGAAGGTCATTCTAGATGTTCTCAGAAAGTGGAAGTTTTTTTCTTCTTTTGTTAAACAGAGCGTCAAAGTGAGTTCAGAAAAGTCTTATGTTCTGCCCTTCCTCAACCTTAGTTTCTGATGGCTTCTGTAGGTATTTTGCTTTGATTTTTTTTTTTTTTTTTTTTTTT
>VZSV01000001.1:17280741-17319044 GCA_013398735.1 Nothocercus julius | reverse complement strand
GTAGGGGGGGCTACGGGGATCCGTACGGAGGAAGAGGAAGTGGAGGATACCGAAGATACTGAAAATCCTGTAAACACTGACCCAGTAACTGGCAGAACTCAGTGCTGGTGGTTGCTGGTATCAGGAATTTAGATGGTGTTGCATTTGGTTTAGGTTAGAATCAAGTGTGACCATATAAATCATTGCATTAGACCAACTGGCGGTGTCATTGAATTCTTCTAGTTAACTGAACAAAACTTTTATACTAAAATGAGATGAACGACGTCCTTGTTTTTCACAATCCTCTTGTGTTGTTTTTTTTTTTTTTTTAATGTCATTTTATTTAAAATAAGCACCAGAAAACTGAATAAAACCATTTTTTAAAGAAAAAAGTACTGGTTGGTGTTCAAATCACTAATTATTCCATATTGCACCGTTCTGCCACAGTTCCCCAAAAAGCTGTTCTTTTTTGGGGAAAAAAAAAGTCTTAAGAACCTGCTAGAAACATTTTTAAAGGACTTTAGAATGCTGCTTTTAGGCTTTTCATTTATTTTCCCATGCGGGACCTGTGAAAGAATTATGATACTGAATGTTAAAATGCTTGAATTCAATTAGCTATCATATTTTTCCAGAACTTTACATGCAAGTACCACGCTAAGTTCATACTCTGCATTTTGTTTTGTGTGTTCATAAATCCACTAGGGACTATTTGAAGGCCACAGCATGTACCATAAAATGAAATTCACAGTGAGTTTTGATAGCGTTTATCTTCATTTTACCTATTTTCCATTTTATTGGCATTTCTTATTTTAAGATCATTGTGGGCAGAAAACTTACGCAACTATTCATGTAGTAGATCACTTATATATTCCTTATATGTCAAGGACGATGCAGAAGTTAAATAGTAAGCTGCCAGTATAGAGCTTTTTTTTTCCCTGCTCTGTATTTGGGAATTGACCGTTGATCAAGCAACTTTATTGCTTTTAGTGCCTTTGTCACGTGACTTCCCTAGGAAAAGTTCAAGTGCAACTATAAGACTCTTATTTTATTTTGCCAGCCGGCTTGATAACCTAAAATTCTCTCCTCTTACGGTCTCCACTTGCCTGCACCCTGATTTCACTGTCTGGGAGGAGGCTCTTATTTGAAGAACATTCAATTATTGCAGTTAAAAAAAAAAAAAAAAAAAAGTCTATATGATTATTTCTTTTGTCTTTATATAAACTAAGGAAATATTCTTCTGTTACTTTTGAAATATCCCTTTTTTAATTTCTCCAATTCTGAATGAAAAGCAGACCCTGCATGTTCTGTGTGTGAGATTGTAGGGCAGATCTGCCCATACACCTAGACTCTGTGTTGTCAGTCTACAGTCCCCTATTTCTTCCTTTCCCTCCCTCCCTCCCTCCCTCCCCCCAATACTGTAGAAGGACTGAATGCTCATGTTCTCCATAGGAAAACATACATGAATTTTTAAAATATTAAGGCAGTTTTTAGGGTGATAATATATGGGCTGTGCATAGCAGACTATTAGAGATACCCTGTCTATGCTTCTTTGCTATCGTGCTGCTTCCAAAGTAGTGCACAAAAAAGAGGAATTGTGCTTCGTAATACATGGACTAGTGAGTGGTAAAAATGTCTGAACTGTCTCAACCTACTGCAGTACTGAAAGAGTACTGGAAGCTTTTTAAGTCTTCTCAGACAAGGTCCTAGGCTTCTAAGAGGTAAAGGTAGACTAAAGACTCTGGTGTTAGATTAGCCCTGCAGAAGTGATCTGAGTTGACAGAATTATGGCGGATGAAAGTAGGTCATTTTTCAGTTGTTTTTGAGATACAAACTCAAGAGGCATGAAGTGCAATTTTAATATTTTTTTTCTATAAATATTAAACCAAAAACACTGTATATAAAATCTTTACAATCTGTACACTTTTTCAGACATCTTAAAACAAAAATTCTGCAAGCTGCCGTTGATACAGATCAATTACAACATTGTAACAGATTTCTACTACAAGGACAATTCAGAAAGTTAACTTTTTGATAGTTCAAAAAAAAAGGTAAGCTACTTTAAACCCGTAAAGCTTTTTAATCAGTACGCCTCTCATGTTAATTCCCATCTTACCCAAACAGCTTCTATCTCTAAAGGATCAGAATTCAAATTTAGAAAATAAACCAGTAGTTCAGTGTAGGGGAGAGGAGACACTGGGTTTTGCTTCCTGTATATACAGCTGAGTCTGGAGACGGAAAGAAAAAAAAAAAAAAAATGCTTTTCTTTATGCAGGCCCTGACAAGATAAATTTTAAAGGGTGCTAAATATCAGCAGTGTGTACTAAGGAGACTTTAACATAGCACTCAGTACTCTACTTTTTTTTCTGAGTTTAAACTTTTAAGATCATTACAGAGCTGCTGGATTCTTTCAGTAACTGTCAGTTTTGGCGCTGTTGCCATGCAGTCAGTTTCGACCATTAACGTGGGTCTTTCACGCAGCAAATAAGGAAGTCCCCAGAGCAGTAAGAAGGGGCTATCACAGGGCTTTGGGCAAATGAAGAACTTGGAGAGCTCTGACATGACCCATTTCCGGTTTTGCAGACTGCCGTGAAGTAGGAGGCTTTCAGCGTACATGAGACAGTCCCCAGCCTGCTCTGTGAGAGGCGCCTGCCAACAGATCCTTTTCACATCATTCAGATGCTTGAAAAAGCAAGAGGACACGGGGAAGTACTAGGTTAGCATTTAAGACTGTACAAATCTGTAGTCCTAACATAATTTTGAGTATTAAGCTAAAATGGCCAAGTTTATTCCTCCTTCTGTCAGTGGCTTAGGGTTTCTGATCCTAACCCAGCAGTCTGCAGGCCAGCTGCCGACACGATGGAATTTTCTTTTTAAATTATGAGTTTGTTCATGGTTGCTTTTCATAATAGCGTTTCTGCAGATACAGTTTGCCTATTAAAATCCAGACTTTACACCAAAAGCTAGCAGGGTTAATTGAGCAATAGCGTCTATTGACCCCAAGTGCTGTTTGAGATCAATATTTATTCCGTATATGTGAAAATATATTTCACATACATGCAAAATAATATATATAATGCACATTTATCTTGTTGATTTTGATTCTTGTAAAAATAACTTTTATTTGTTAAATACCTAATAGAAATACTAATTGATATAGTTCTCTTCATAGAGAACAAAAATAAATGCTTACAGAGCATAGGCAAAGCAAGCTTGCAAACATGACCCAAGAGCCATTTTGATTACGTCATTGACCACAAAGTGCAATTTCACGTTAACTGTTAAAAATTTGGTTTAGTGTATGAGGAGCAAAAGCTATTGTTCTGTCACATGCATCTCATTTCTTTACATATTTACAGTAATTTAACAAAAAGCTACTACTACTATTGTCTCTCCATTTGGTTTTACTTAATCATGGAGATGCAAGCATGATCAAAGTTCAGATGATGAACTTGAGATCACTAAATGGGATAAGTAGCTTCAAGTGGACACTTAGATAGATTTATAATTTTTTTAATTTGTGTAAATTGGGGATGGAATATATATTTATGCCATTTTAAACCCAAGTATGTGTGGTATTGTAATAGGTCAACTTAAAATTTGCCTTTCTATAGTCTTTGTTCTTCTAAAGTAAGTTAAGAGTTTTAAAGAACACTAAGTATACTTTGAGAAATTTATTCATAAAATCATAAGTTTCTGATGTTTAAATATTTGTGATGACAAATCCCTCTGATAAATGCAGTTAAATTTTATATAGCTGTAAGTTTAAGGGTTTTCTTGGAATACAAATGAAATTTTAAAGTTGGCCTTGTCATCTCTTAATATGTACATTTTGTAGCTTTAAGAAACCGAAGTTACCTCACTAGCACCATTTGCTGTACACAATTCAAACATGTAAGAGGACACTTATTTTGACTCTTTACCTAAAGTGCATGCAAGATCAGGGAGGGAAGAAACAGGGAGAACCTGGTCAGAATTGGAGGATGTTAGAAGGTCTGGGATACAGTAACTGCTGTGCTGGGATTACTCTACACTTCCCTTCATAATACGGTCTTTGAGGTTCTACTCAGAAGATGTTGTAACTCTGATGTTACTTTTACATAAGACAAAACAAAAAAAAAAGGTCTTATCCTGCATCTAAAGTACATGGTCCCTTAAGCCCAGTAAGAAGAGGTAAGTGGGCCAAGCTACAGCAAGAAACACAAAAAAGGGAAGCAGTATGCAGTGTAAAATCTCTCTAGTCTCATATATTTTACTTTCACAAAGGTAAACATTTGAGCAGCAGTACTTATAAGCTCTGAAAGAGTTTTAAAAATTGTCAGTTTGTCCTAAAAAAAAAAAAAAATTAGTTTAACTGCTCATTTTAGTATTCCTCTTAAAACTGTGGCAATAGTACACTTCATGATTTTCATTGGTTTCAGCTAAAAGGAGAAGGAATTGTTTTTCTCTGAATGGAGTATTTCTACCATTTTATTTAAATGCTTAGTTTTGTGAAATGTTTGTTTCTAAAACCTGGAATTGGGCCAAATTTGAGTTAACAAGGCTTTAAGAACAGTGGCTTTTTCAGAATACTTGCAGAGTAAGATGTGCTGCTTGCAGTCAAGTCACTGGGGAATCCATGTCATCTTCATTAGGAACTTAACAAACAGGGTCACTGCTTTTTAAAAGCAATTCCAGAAGATCCTAATTTCCTTGCTCAGAATACAATTACCTTAAAAAGTCAAATGAGTGTATTTATACATTTGGGAGTATATTTTTCGTAGCAAAATCTGCTGAATAATTTCTGTTTAAAAACCTTCAGTCTATTTTCTGTCCACTTGATAAAGCAGCTTTATCACAACCCCTCCTTTAGCCTTACGTTCTTCCATAGGAAACTTCCTGTCTTATTTGCTAGGAGCAGTCTCAGTGCTATGTATTGTCCAAAACATGATTTCTTCTCTGAATTGTGAGAGATTCCATTGTTTTATGTGCCTGTTCAAGCTGGATCTTTAAAGCTTCATTGTCAGCCTTCAGGATACTTATTTCCTAAAGAAAAAAAAAAAAAAAAAAAAAAAANGACTTCTGTGTTTCACTTGACAGGCATAAATTATGGGGTGTGTGTGTGTGTGTGTGTGTGTGTGTGTGTGTGTGTGTGTGTGTGTGAGAGAGAGAGAGAGAGAGAGAGAGCGCTGATCTGAAACTTAATCAAGTAGTTACTGAGCACAGAAACAATAAAGGGCACCCTAAACACAGCTGCGTACATCTCTACCAGTTGGTTTTTTGTTTTCATTTATTAGGAATGTATTTTACGTTTTTATATATTAACCATCTTCTCTTTACAGAAGGTGGGGTTTTTTTGGATTGTTTGTTTTTCCAGTGTGATGTGCAGGTTATACAAATATACAGGTAGGTGGATATGGACTCCCCCCTGCACACAAATGATGGCCTCTTAAGGCAGACCGGCCCAATAGCAGCTGAGCCCTCTCCTCCCTCTTCCCTGCAGGCAATCGGTTACCCTGGAAAACACTAATAGTTTTCCTTTCCCCACTTTACAGTACTGCTGGATAGATTAGAATTTATTTCTTTTCTGTCTACCTGCTCAAGTTCCTGGTATGAGGGTTTACAGCTGTGATGCTCCTTCATTTTCCGGCTGGAGTCCTTGTTTTCCCATTTAACATAGGCCTTTCTGCGATTTAGAACCGGGCTTAGGAAAGCAGACTGTGCCGCAGGATGGAGGTAAATATTTTCTGGCATTCTGGCTGTGTGTCTGGGATCCGTCGTCTGAGTCCCCTTATGAACCACAGCTGGTTTCAGTCTCACTGAGATTTTCTGAGCTGAGGAACCCATGAGCATAATGGTTCGGTCCTTACTGCTTTCACTGTGTTCCACCACTTCTCCGTTAGGAAATGTGAAGGGTCCTTCTTCTTGTCCTGGAGAATATACGTAGCAAATTGGGTCAAAATCTTATTCCAGATTTATCCCAGATGAGCAAAACTGTTATATTAGAACTGTTGCTTTGCCCTTTCTAAGGTGATCTTTCCTTACCATGGAACTGCTCTTTGGCCCCTATTGGGCAGAGGCTTGCGGCAAGATGTGGGGCTGATGTGGGGCTGCTCTCTGCAACTGAAGTTTTGGGTCTTCTCTTGCACTCTATGACAACCAGGTCTTTGCATTGCTTGTGACAGTTCATCCCACAGTCTGCAAACAAAATTTCCATCATTTAGTGGCTTTGCTGTAACATCTAAGATCAGCTCTCACATTCAATGAAGATTTGCAAAAAGTTGCAGCTGTCAGTTCTGAGTTCCTTTGTCTTTGCATGCGTCCTGGAGCCCTGTGGGTCACCTTACTCGTGTCACCATAGCTCTCTACTCCCAGAGAGGTCTGATTAAACAGGCACACAGATAAAGCAGTGCATCTTAGGGATTTTTTTTTTTTTTTTTTTTTTTTTTTTTTTTTTTTTTTTTTTTGCTATTCATCATCAATTATAGATTAAAGTTAACAAAGGATACATTATTTTACCTTTGCATCTATATCCTTGTTTAATGACTCCCCACAGCTGAAATGCAAACAAACAAAGAATATGGATTAAGATAGTGCCATGTACCTCCACTACCTCCAGATACAAAAAAAAAAAAAAAAAAAAAAAAGAAAGGTTCACTTCTGTGATCTGACAATGTGCAGAGAACCTCTCTTTCTAGTGCACAGGTGAAAAATGGGAAATACTTACGTCTTTAGGATGAGATAAATATATGTGCATTTCTTACGACAAATATCTTGATGTAGTCTCTAGTATATGACAGCTTCCAAAGTTGTTGTTGTGCTGGAGTGTCCGGGGAATTGCAAATCACAGACCAGCACTCACGTTTGATTCTAGTTCACTTGGGGATTGGTAGGGCACTAATTTTTACTAGATCTGCACTAGGCAGGAGACCTGTCACATCTGTACCAGGGCAAGCAAGCAAGCATTCTGACAGGCCCATGGGAAACTTCTGAACTGAGATATCTTGCCAAAGAATCACACTGCCAAAAAACAGATAGGAGGAGTCGTCATGTTAAAACAGAGGAAAGTGCAAAGAGTGTAAAGGGGGCATGAAACCAGCAACAATCTGACATTCCATACAGTTTCGCTAGTCTTCTATCTGAGTTCATTTCTGTATGTTAAATGGTGATTATTTAGGCAGGAGAAAGAAGCATTATGCTAACAGATGTTGACATAATTTACTAAAAAGTGAGCTTACAAATCCAGCACAGTTGTCACAGAAAGTAGGTCTTAAGTAAGTGGTCTCTTGGAAGTTGTGAGCAAAGCCGAGTCCTAATTTGGAGTAGATGGAGCTAGCCCTCATAAAGTATGCTGTTATTTCATCCCTGCTAATCAGACCTTCCCTGCAAATAAACAAGAAAGAAATGTTTATTCATTCTTTAAAATGTAAGGAGAATTAAACATACCTTTCTTTCACAATCTAAAATGGCCATACTTTGATTGGCCAAAAACTACAGCAATGGCAGTAATCTTGTCAACCGCTCCCACAGCCTAGATAAGTGTACCTACAAATTAAAACGCAGCTTAGGAGGGTAAGTATCTGCATATGAGATGCAACCTCAAAACTACTTTCTAGTGCTGAGTCAAACTGTAGTTTTGCCTGAATTTGGATACTTAACCTTCTGAAGACATGGAAACTCTAATCACTGTTTCATTTTTCCATGTTAATAAATGCGTTAATAAAATGTTCTTCATTGGTCAAAACATACATTTTCAAGAAATGGGTTCATCTTAGAAACTGTCTACACTACTGTATATACTGAATACATACTGAGTATTGTTCAAAAGAATATTTCTTTTCTACTAACTCTGTTTTTCCTCATATGTCCACCTGATGATCAGTGCTGTAAGCCCATGAAGATGTCATTCACAACATGCCTGGAATTAGAAGCAGGCTATGAATGCTTCTATTCCTGGGAGAACAGAGGATGATTTTACCATCCTGATTATAGAAATAAATATTGAAAAGCCCACACCGCCAAATACAGATGATACAAAGTTCACGTGCTGAATTGGATTTTAAAAAGTTTTAACATATTTACCAGTCCTTAGCCATTACACAAAATGAGAATGGAAAGCTGGCTGCAATCTTCTCAAATTCTTCCTGAGAAATGTACCCATCCTGATCATGGTCGTAGTTTTTGAAGACAGACTGAGTAAGATAAAACAGAATAGTTTACAATGGCTTCATACTGAGTAACTTTAGTTCTCCATAACATGCAGAGGTTTCCTCTGCCACTTTCCCTCGGTATTTATTTAACAGCGCAGCAGTCATACTAACTGCTTGCTTTGCTTGGATCTGAAGCGGTCTATGATTTCTTGGTTTGTAGCAAGATGCGACACCGGCCCCGTGCTCCACTGCACCACGGCAGTCCTCACCTCGATACCCCCCGATCACCACGGCCGCCGTTACACTAACGGGCTCAATTAGTGCTCTCACTGATGCGCTCTGTACCCAAATCGGTGCAGCTTAGCAGTAGCTTAATTCATCAGGTCAATGTTACATTAGAAGTAGTGAAATGAGAAAGTGGTTTTGCTGACGCTTCTACCTGTGGAGTGACGTTACTGATATCGGCCCCAAGGCAAGGAGCACGTACAGGCCTCCTTTAGAAATGCACTCTAAAACACCATCAGAGATATCGAGCAATGTTGGAAGTTCTTAGAAGGAAAACAGATGTAAGCAAGGATGTAAAGACGAAGTCTCTACCTCTTTTTAAGATAAATCCCCTGACCTTACCTAACAGTTCCCAGCACATCCAACAACCCCAAGGGGCCAGACAAAGCCACGGCAGCCAGTGAGAAAGGCAGAGCGGCTGCCAGGCACCCTTGGAAGGGCACGCGCCTCTGCACGCACACTAACCGGCACCGCCGCCGGCCCCCGGCGCCTGTGAGGACGCCAGCACAGAACTCGGCACGGCTCTGAGCGTGGCTCCTTCCCTGCTCCACGCCCAGAGCCCAAGGCTCCAGCTGCCGTACTTACATCCACCATTCTCTGAACATGCTTGCTGATGGTTTTTGGATCAGGCTTTGGGGAAACCCCCGAGGCCCAGTCTGCAACTACTGGTGGCTTGGAAGGCGTCAAAGGCTAAAACAAATAATACGGAGCTTCATTAGTACCACATGTAAGTAATTTCAGTGCTGTGCTGCTTTCTTTTGCTACACTAGGCACTTCGACACAGGATTGCAGAAACTGCCTCTCTCGTCCCACATGATGCCTTTGGTAACTGCCATATTGGTGCTTCAGAGGAAGCTCTTCCTTGAAGCGTCCAGAAGAGAGATCTTTTCTTAAATCACTACTGCTCACTGACAACCTTGTAAATTCCTTTTTTCTGTCATCATTGTTTTTCTCCTCCTTCCTCTTTTTAAAAAATTAGGTCTCCTCTGCCATCATGTGTTCATCCTGGATTGCCTCTGGCACCCTGTCATATTACTTATATCATGGACTAACTGGATAATTTCCACACTTTTTCTATCCAATTTTATTTTCTAATGATTATCTAATGATATCAAATTTTATATTCCCATGTATATCTTAGAATGTAACTATTTAATCTGCTTAGTCTCCTACTAGACTTTTTCAATTGCCATTGATCAGTGAAATACTTCACTCCAAGAAATAACTGACCATAAATCATGATAATTTCGCTGGTTTCTAATTTCATTCTGAACTATTTCAGTCACTGTAAGAACAGTATAATTACTTTTCCACTGTCATGGTGCTTCAATCCATATTTTTGATTAACTATAAGTTCTTCGCGAAATAAGCCACTGTCTTTTCTGTATTTATTAAAAGGGGAGGGAAGCAATATAACACTCACACTCAGGGTTTGAGTATTTGAATCATGTAAGAATTCTTAATTTAAAAGAATCAATATTGATTATGAAGAATGAGCTTGATGTCTGGTTTGTTTAACTAAAAATGGATTTATGCTGCTATTATAAAAGCTGACATGATGTCAAATCTCACGTGCACTCTAGCTTAGGCTTCATCATCAATCAGTGTACATTTTGATAGATCTTGCTCAGTCTGCTAAACTTAAATGCTTTCAGTTTAGTATATATTAAATACAATGAATGCAAAGGATTCTATTTAAGTCACTTATTAGAAAAAATCTTTCTGCCAAGAATCTGGAAGGGCCCTTACCGCAGCTCTGTGACTTCTTGGTTCTCGCGCATATGAGAGCTCATAGATTTCATCTTCTGTATAATAAAGATCAAGGGACAACTGAAAACAAACACAACATTAGCTTAATCCCAAAACAGTCACTGATACTTGACTTATTTGTTCCTGGAATACATTAATATTTTTTGGTGGATTAATTATTAATTTAGCCTGTAACACAGAAAAAAAGGGCACTTGATCTAACACAGGTATTGATCGTGACTTGAAATGGGTGTATTTCTAAATTCTAGTCTCTAGTGGCCATTATCTGGAACCCTGTAACATTATACAGCCACAATCATTAACACAGCAAGTAACTGCAGGCATTTAACTAGCAGTCTGTTAATAAGTAGCCTGGGACAAAAGCTGTTCCCATGATATTGAAGTGCTCCAGTGTGCAACTATGCACAGAAGTACAATTCTAATGAAAATGCCCATCAACTCTAACTCTCAGAAAACTTCTTTTTAACCTTCTCGGGTTTATCCAATCCAGCTGTGGCCATATGCAATGTTTGATAAAAATAAAAGATGGTCTTATCTGTATTGAGAATCTTAAGCAGCCCAAACCACTTATATTAAGAGAGAATCATTACACTTGGATAAAGGAATTTGAAAAAAAAAACAGAGAATTTGCTCATTACATCTTTGCTTATGCATGTGTCTTTGCAATTAGCAGAGTGCTCTCAGAAGCAAAAAAAAAATACTCATGTGATTCATGTTACTTATTAGTTCTTTGCTGAAACGAAGCCTGTAATCAGAAAGTGAAACTGCCCTATCTCTTCTAGTCTGAGGTACTTAATAAGGCCAAACAAAACAGTGAGAAACAAGAAAGGAACATAGTCGTATTTTAACTTACTAGGGGTAGCTAACACTATTGTTGCAACTTACATGCTAGGGAGTATTAATTTTCTGTTAGCACTAGACAGCTATTACTGGAAACATAAAAATTAAATGCACTGTATGTGTTGTATTACATCAGATAGCTAGAAATGGAGTACATTTAACTCAACACATCCTAAGAGACTAAACTCTTCTGCGAGGATTTTTATGTTCAACATGAGATAGCTTTGTATGCAGTCTCCTGTCCTCAGTGTGTACTTCATCTACGCTAGTATTCTAGCTTTCTCCCTATTTAGACTTAAGCAGGAGATTATTTCTTTCTTAGGGATAATGCAGAAAGAATGTTTGCTACCGTAGTGAAGCAAGAATAAATGTTTCCTTTGCTTTTCATAGAAATAATTGGAAGCATACTGCTGAAAAGGCACCTCTACCCTTGTTGCCAAGTAAATCAGTGTAACTTTAGAAGAAAGTTGTCCATTTCCTTAGAAGAGAAAACATTAAGACATTATGCATTTAGAATTAATGGCATTGACTACTTGAGAGGTACACAAAAATCATTTAAAGAATTGTGGTATTTTGTCTAACAGACTTACTGTAAGCAAATGAACAAGGTCCATGTTAGCCTCCAGAGGAAGAGGTATTTCCTGAAGTTGTATCAGCTCGTTTATGTGGTTGTATAGAGAGTAAAGCTTGTATATGTTAACTTTTTTGTCCTCTAAGTAGTCTGGCATGGCCTCATAAAGTGATATCAGGTCTTTCAGGTGGACACCGAGGATTGGAATCTTAAAGCTAGTACACTCATTATAGGCACGCCGATAACTGTCATAGTTTCTGTAAGACGAAAGCAGTTCTGTCATTTCATTGAACACCTGAAAATAAACCAAAGCAGCAAAATCAGTCACACGCTTACTGGTCTTACAGTGTAAGAATTTCTCATTTTACTGTTAAGAGGTTTACTCCCAAAGATTCAAAAAATATTAATTTAAATTGCAAGGCTTGAGGTGAAATCTTGGTACTCGTATCACTTCATTTAACTATCTAGCTTAGGTGCAAATCTGAAATGCCTCTTTTCCTAGATTCCCTATTTCATCAATGAAAAGAAATAGTACTCTCACAAGTAAGGAAATGTGTGAGAGAGAATTCACAAGTTATCAGTCATGTCCTGACCTTCATCTTCAACTTAAAAACACAGACTCTGCTTCTCTGGCTTCTTGGTCATCAGCTGAAATCGCCACCTAAAAGTTCAAGTTCTCCTGGCAGAAAAACCTTATGCTGTGCCACGTGTACATGACAGAATGACCAGAATAGTGGCACGTCTGTGTTTTTAAGATTTTTTTTTTTTTTTTTTAAACCTCTTGAAAAATGATGAAGAAACAGTATACTGGACTAGCTATAAAGGCCAAATGAATCTTCAGTCTAGCAATGTAGATTTCCTCTTTTTTAAAAAAATACTATACAGTTTAGAGTTGACTTTTAATACAGAAGTCAGTCCACTGACATTTTCAAGTGGAACTACCTGTCTAATCCCTTCCTTGAACAAACCAATATTTTGGGTTAAATTTTAGAGTATGTTATCAAGTAATTCCCAACATTATGTCTGCTTTCTATTAACACTTTTTTAAAATTTCTTGATGCAAAACGTTATTCACATGATGGGCATATATGTAGTCGATTCCTTGCAAGGATAAAATCTGAAAGCTAAGCTGCGTTTAAAATAAGCTCGCTAAACAAGTTTTAGAAATCCTGAGAGCTGGAACTGCAGCAGTGGTAAGTCGGGGAATTACAATATAACTTAGAGGAGAACACTTTTATGCAAGAAAAATGTGTATTCCTGAATCATTGTCAGGAGCAAGTTAAACATTGTAAAAGAACTGAGAAATAAAGGGAGGTCATAATTCCAGTTCATGCTCCAAGTCCACTGTTCACTAAAGCTGTTTAAATATATTATGATTCAAACAGGTTGTTCAGACACCTTTATGAAACAGACTCCCAATAAGGTTACTATTTCCTGGACCCACACAAAATTCACTAATAAAATATATTAGTTCCTCAGCAATGAGTGATCAAAGCCATCTCATTGCTAAAAAATATGCTTTTCTTTATACTTTTAGTAGCTGGAATCTCATCAAAACATATATGCAGATGTCTGTGCTAGCATTTCACAGGTACAAGGTGGTCAATGTTGGTTATATGAATTTTGTTCTCAAATTCCACAGGAGCAAGTCTGCTTTAGTGTCTGAATACTATCATGTACTATTTGTGTAAAGAAAAATGTAGCTTGCCATATCTGAGTATTAAAAAGGTAACTTTAGAGAAGCTATACAAATACTGAAGAAAGGAGCAGGTGTATGTTTAAGAGTAACCAGGGTTGCAGACATGAGATGGCACAGAAGAGTCTAAAAACAATAGATGAGAAAAGGAAGGTTCCCTTCCTACCTCACCTAATGAAATAGGTTTGCTTTGGCATACAACTGAATACGGGAAAAGAAAATAAATGTTACCTTGTCTGCAAAACTTTGCAAAGCAATACCAACCTTAGTTACATCATGAGGAACGTAAGAGCTTGTTTCCTTGAGTCTGGAAATGGAACTGTGGCAGAGACCTCCTATCACTGCCATTAACGTATTGAAATTCTGCAACTGGTGGAGCTTCTGTGTTGACATACAAACAAACAATAATTGGTTCAATAGGTATATTCAAATTCTACATTTTCTTTGTTCTTCTGGATCTAAGTCTTACAAGATTTATTTACAATACATTTGATTTCACTCATTTTGATAGTGAAATTATCAAGTCTTCAAAGGATCCTCAGTACTTCCTCTTCTTCCCACTGTCTACTGTAACATGTAAATACTGCCTATTATCTTCACTATTACTGCAGTTGAATTAGTGAACAAAGAATAAGTGGTAGGAACACAATTTTGTGAGATATCTGGTGAAAAGACTTCCCCCTATGGCCAAATGCATGATAGTGGTTCAAACTTTACAAAAGAGCTGCAGCCAACTGCAGCTGTAGAAATCTCACTAGTTGATTCAAAAGCAAGTCTAGTATTTGGGGAAAATGGACCTTTCCAATGGATATCACGAGAAAGTGATGGTGCCATTGAGGATATTATAGTATGTGAATAGTTGGTATGAAACATAAATACATGTACTGTATGTATGAAACCAGAAGACCGCTGCCAACTCCTCTGTCATTACTTGCTCAACAATGATTTTGAGGGAAGGACAATGAAACAGCCATTTCAGAGCAAGATAAAATAAAGACCAAGCATGTCAAAATTAAACTGACCTGTGCAACATGAATGAATTTGATGAACACTTCGGCCCGGAGCTGTGGCGTTGGCTTGCTGAGAACCATTAGCTGCACCCACTGCGAGATACTATTGCAGAGAGCAATTGACCTCTCCATTGTTGGATTCTCTTTCACACAGCTATTCACTATGTAGTTCTGATAATCTGAGAACTTTTAAAAAAGTACAAATGAAAATTCATCTTCAGTTTTATACACCTCATGATACACATGCAGATACAAGTCTGCTTTTCAAAGGAAACGCTGTGCAGTAGATGTATTCTGTACCTTAAATATCAGACTGAAATCTCTCCTTTGTCAAAGCTTTGCTCAGGCTCAGAGCAGCACTAATGGAATTAGCTGAAAACCTTTTTTCTCCATAATTTTTATGTGCGCTGCATTTGCATCAAGTACATTACATTTCCAAACACATCTTCGGCATTTCTCTGCTTACAGTGTCCCCAGTTTCTTTGGCTGTTCTTTGAAGACAGCAAAACTTGTAGGAATATTATGTTTGCTTTGGTTTATTAAAAGAGTTCTAACTTTAGAAAGGATAAATGACTTTTAAAGACACCTCCCATGGCCAAAGGCTTTCAGAAGTGGCTTAACTGAATTCTTTAGAAATATGGGCATGCCCTGTGTATTCACAGGACAAAATTCTAGAAACAAATCTGTCCATAAAAACCAAAGACAAAGCCCAGCTTGCTTAGGAAGGACGTGCTCCAGCTTCCCTGACCGTAGACTGTGCTGGTTACCTTGACTCTGCCTACAGTCACGGGACAGCAATCGCCGCCTAGAAGGCGAATTAATGCAAGCTAAAATTGACAGCAGCAATTGCATTCTAGAGACACCCATCCTCCTCATCAAATATAAAGCCAGACTAGATAACTAATCACCAAATACTCAGTGTTTAGAGGGTTACAGATTGAGACAGAATTCATCCCAAACAAAAGAATATGTAATGATAATATCCAACAACTGTCACAGTAGCTAAAGGTAAGCTCTTTGATTCAAAGCGCAAAAAGAACAGTCCATTTATTCATGCTACGGAAGAGAAAGCCAGGAAGGAGTTCATGCCAACCCTTTACAAGAAATTCTGGCTTCAGAAGCTTAATTTACACTAGAGAAGATGAGAAATGCTGCACCTACTCTGTATAGAACAAGTAGCAGGCTGAAGGAAAGAGCGAGTGTGCTGGTTACAGGAGTCACCCCAGGCCTTTGTGGCACACAGTAAGGAAACACATACAAATATGAGGAATTTGGAAGTCAGTGAAACTTTGGGTCTTATATCCCCGGAGTCTTGGCTCTTATAAGCCATAGGACGAGCAGATTTGGGTCTTTTGCGTCTCTCCTCCCAGCCACAGTGGCTGCACAGATTCATTAAATCCAGGCTTCTACAGGAAAAGCTAAAACTGAATTTGCAGTGTAATCTAGTAATTAGTAATACCTTAAGAAAGCTAAATCTTTAGTCTACGTATCTAGAGCACACTGACCACTGACTTAACTTAAACACACACACAAAAAAGAGAAAGAAACTAGTACAATTAGATAAATTAAAATTGATATAAGCCGATTAAGAATGAGGTTTACAGAACCTTTTAATATTTTTAGTAGAGTTTGTGAGATTTACTTATTTAACCAGTGATCTAAAATTGTTCAGTGGACACCTGTATTTATAGCCATCAGTGATGAATAGTTATCTTTCTTTTTGAAGCCATTAAGATCAAGAGAAGCATTTGTTTCTGTTGATAAAATGTTTATCCATCTCTTTCTGTTAACAAGAATACATAAGAATTTGAATCATTCTTGAAGAAAGTATGACATGAGCTGTACATTCTTTACTGTGACCACTAGTAACATCACACCAAAAATATTCATAGCCACAGGTATATTCCTTTCTTCAGGCCACAAGAATATGCTGGATTAGATGGATCCTTAAGGAAAGGTTGGAAGTTGTAAAGCTGTTGTTTGTTTTTTGCTCACTCTACCGTGTTTTTAACTTTCTTTACCACCCATTTAATAAGAAGTATTAATGCTTTAAAAAACAAAGATCACAGCAGGCATCTCTTCTTAAATTAAAATGGAAGAAATATTAACAGTAATAAGTAGTGCTGTCGCACAGATTACATAGTACTTATAACTATTGTGTGAATTTTGAACCAATGCCAGATTTGGATAGATCTTGAAATTTAACAAACTACTCTTTACAGATAGATAATTTTTTTCAGTATCTAACTATATAATTATTGTCTTCATAGCAGCTTCAGTATAACTATGAATCAGTTTGATTAGCGTGTTATTTTGTTCCCAGCAGCTCTCTCCTTGAGAAAGGATATTTCTTTTTCTAAATAAGGAACAAAATTACTTCTAACATACTACTCAAAGTTTCCAAGTAATTTTGGTGCAGGAATTTATTAACAAGGTTAGCCGTAACATGACTGTTAGCAGCAGACACAGAAAAGAAAAACAAGTATTTGAAGAATCACTTTGCTGCCAGATACATGGTGTCTTGAGGAAGATTTTGCTATGTGCTGTATAGGGTTAGGGTATTAAATATTTACATCCCCTCTTCCCAGTATATGCTGCCTGTAGGATTCTGCGGCTTATCATTTCATGAGCACAGTCCACAATACATAATGAATAAAGCTATTTAGGAGAAAAACATTTTGCAATGCAAGTTTTCAGTAAACTAACATTTTAATTTCAATTTATAAACAAAATGTACGCGGGGACCATGTTCCACAGCTGCGGAGCTCTGGCAAAACAGCCTGTGACTGTGCCTCATACTTGCTAGGCTCATTAGTCACTAATGACTCCATGCCTACAGAGAGCTTGGAGAGTGTTCAGAGTTACATAAGCTTAAGGATCATTACTGCCTACGGGGAGCTGCCTGAGCTCGACTTTGGTTCTATAGCTCTTGGAATTTAACACAATGCGTGAAGAGCCATGTACCTTCAGCTCAGTATGAAGTACAGCTGTACAGCTATATGCAACTCTGAAACCTTTGCCATCTGAGAGTCTCCTTCCTGCAAGATTTCATCTTTCTATTCTAGATTTTTATCTTCTGCTTGCCCTCACTGTTACAATTGCACTGACTTGGCCACCGTCTTAGATTTTAGTCTCTAGAGTTCCCTCTTTCGTTTCACACGCAAGCTGTGCCAAGCTCGAGTAATAGTAATGTTGTAGCGCAGACAGATGTAAAGGAGGCCAAGGTGCATAAGGAAGTTAGTGTTTTATCAGATAACCAATGAAGCTGTGAAAACAAAACAAAAAAGAGACAACCCCAGGAGAACAGTTCATGTGCTTGAAAGGTCTTCTAACAAAACACTTCACCTTCCATTACCAACAAAACCTCAATGGCATTTTCAAATGGCATTTTTCAAGGGTTTTTCTATCCCTAATCTTTATTTTATTAAACATAATAAAATTGTCAAGCAGATTCCAGTGGACCTCTTAATTATATAAGATCCCTTAGAAGGCACTGCAAAGGAATGCATACTGTTTTCTTTTGCCATAGGAAATTAGTATTAAAGGAGATATCCCAAGTTCCCTTCATCCCATTTTACCCTGATTACTGATCTGAGTCAAAGGGGGCTTTTTATTCCCCCGCATAATTACACGACTTGTTAAAATAAAAACAGATTTTTTGGAAGAGGATCAAATTTTTTGCTCCTCTTCTTTCCAAATGATTCTGCCCCAACTCCCTTCCATAACCGTTTAAAACAGTCACTGCCTGGGCAAAGATGACTGCAGCAAAAGGGTATGTACCAAGAATAAGCATCACTGGCAATTTCAACATTAGTAAAGCAAAATAGGCTGGATATAGAATCGTATAGCGGTATGCATCTGCCCATACATTTAGAAGTTAGCATACTCCCTGGTAATATTTTAGCTCATGCCAACCAACACGCTCAACAGCAGCTGGTTATGGTGTGGGGGGACAGCACAGTCCACGGACGCTCTCGGTACGGAGGCCAGGTGGGAGACACGGCAGCTCTGGCACTCGCCCGCGGGCCGAGCGGAGGTGGCTCTGCTGCAGCCGGGACAGGCCTCCGCGCAGCCCGTTACTCGCACCGGCTGCTGCGCGCCCAGCCGCTTCTCCAGCCCAGTCGGGAACTGGCCTCGCTCTCTCCAAGTTTCCACCACCACAGACACCTTGGCAGTGTCCAGTCTCTTGCACTGCTGGTAATACCAGCCCTCTTCCATCTTTTCTACCAGCTTCCCACCTTTGTTTAAAAAAAAAAATAAATCATTCACTTACCGATATTCTTCTGAAAGACTTGAATTCAAGATAGGTAAGGTGGTCCGAGAGCTCCTCTGGCTCAAGGTGATCAAAAAGAAGGGAGACTTTCCTTTTCTTACTGGTGTTGGCCTTTACACGCTGTGTTAGCTTTCTAGACCAATCCCTGGAATTTCTTTTAGAGAAGTTTTAAAACACTGAGTTATCTTCTGAAGAGCAAACTTTTCTTCTCCCCATAACAGAAAACACAGTTACATTGTTTTCACACTCCATGGCAATGAAAATGGAATTATTTGAATTTCTAAAGAGCACGTTCGTTTCACTCATTAAGGATTATATGACAAAAAAAGTGATGTGGTTTGTCTTAATGTAACATGAAAATACAGTACAACTATACTGCTAATACAAGATCGCTTTCTCAGAATTGCTGTCCCTAATTTTCTGTCTCCATTGAATATATCCCAGTGCTCTTCCTTTTCTCAGTAGACTTCACTGACCTGCCTCTGAATACAAGATGTTCCCCTATGCTATTTGTCTATGGAGTAATGAGATTGAATTGGTTTTCAAAAACTAAATATCCTCTTTTCATAGCCAGAAACAGAATGTATGTCAAATTCTGTTCTGCTTTGCCTATGCATTTCCAATCAAGATGTGAATTTACATTGTTGGACAGTTCCACAGTGCTATCTTACTCTCATTTTAAAAGGATGGCTCACTTGCCAAAGGAAAATTGTATGACGTATAGCTGTAGGAGTTATTTGTACAGGACATGTCATTTCACAACTAAAATCAAATATAGTAACATCAAGAGCTTGATAGCGAAATAAGCTCTACCTACTCACTGACCTGTGGCTTTAAAAATGCAAAAATATTTTCTTACTTTATGTTTTACCTGATTAAAATGCATTTTCCTCTCTCATTGACTTCAAGTAATCTCTCAAAATCTTTCATTCTCTATAAACTTTCTGAATTCCCTGAATAAAGTAAAATTTATCTAGCACAGAGAATCACCACAAGGTGTACAGGACAGTTAAATTCAACCTAGGTCACTCTTAAAGGTCATTCTATTTCTTTACATAATATGTAGTTCATCTGTATGGACCTCTAAACTCTTGGAAAGGATAGGTTAACATAAGACTCTTATCTTGTAATTGACTGAAACTATCCTGCTACAGCACCATTATCCTGCCATGCTAGAGAAACATAATACTTGAATAAAGGAAATTTGATAGCAAAAGTTTGTCTTACAAGCATACTGAAACTTTAACACTCACATTTGAGTTGTGTCAATTAGATGACAATGTGACTCCTCACCATTTGCTTTTACCAGTTCTTGAAATTCCTCCATAGTTTTGTTTAGCTTGGAGTCCATTTTGAACATAACCCAGAACTCTGTAATCCAATACCTGTTGTAAATTGAAAATACAGGAAGAAAAAAAAAAAAGGAAAAAAAAAAGAAAGAAAGAAAAAGACTGTGCATCAGCAAGGCTGAGATGTAGATGGGTTTTCCTGTTTATCGTTTCTTTTTTTTCTTGATAAACTGCAGGGAATATATCTTGCTATTAAATTTTTTTACTACTTTCTTTTATCGGAAATCTAAAATTCAAGATTAAAATTAGAAAAACAAATGAGAAACAATCTCTTTTAATGCTGTGGAAAACTATTGACCATGTATGTTTGCAACAAATTAAATGTCAGTATATCTGGTTTTACATCATGCATAGATACATACTTCTTTCTTATGAGCTTGTGGAATTGGCCGAATTCTACGATCACTTTACATATGTAAGTAAAGCTTGAAATTATTTGGCTAAAATTAGGTAAGTGCCCTACAACAATAAGAATTTAATCAATTAACTAGATAAAAAGTTACATAAATTTACAGGTGATTTTTTTCACCTATCCAAATAAAATATTTTATGCGTACACTTTTGTATCCTAGGCATTTAAATTGTTTCAATCGTAAAAAATTCCAGTTCCCCAGTGTGACTTACGACCAACCAAAGTGAAAATCTGTGCTTGTTACAGATATAGAAATGCACATTCCTAAGTATTTATGAATGCTGCTTGCAAGCAAAAATGTTCTCAGATCACACACAACACCAAAGTATTCTGATCTAGCCAATAACCTTGAGGAAACAGAATAATTACCATTTAGAGAAAAAAAAAAAAAAAAGGAGAGAAAAAACACACAAGAATGTCTCATTTTCTCTAAACCAAGACATTGAACTTTGCATTACAATTAATTCAAAGAAAAAGTATGACCCACAATCACTACAAGTGATCTAAGACTAAGGAGAATCATCTATTGAATACAATAGTTTTGTCTAATATAAAACTAGCTGCAATATCTCCCATTTACTTGTTTTTAAAAATAGGCCAGCAATAGACACAAATGTAACATTAGACCCAATGCTACCTATTCCTGAGCGCTGTTAATTTTCATGGATGTTTAGGGCACAGATTCATAGAAAATCAGTTCAAAATTATGATTCAATTAATTCTTGCACTCCCATGGACCTGCACAGGACACTCAAGCATTTTTGTCTCAAGCTGCTTAAGCAAATCTTGAAAAGCTGCAGGAGTCCCACTGTTTCTCTATTTAGTGTCAGCCTGGAACATGAACAGCTACAATCTAATAACAAGCAAGCAAAATACATTCTTACCTCACAAAGTAACAAATCTTTACACATAGCATAGAAGATTTCTTTTCTAAAGCATTAAAATACGTAGAAAAAATGTTAAGGAAAAACCACAGCCACTTGTGTATGATACGAAACATAACGTGCCTTTATATGTTGCTACCCACAATCAATAGGAATCATATCACTGATGTCATTTTATATCAGATTAAGGTTTTATACAAAACATAGACAATGTGCACACCCAGAAATGTGCTGTAAACAGGAAAGCTGTAATACTTCGTACTGACATAGCCGGTTGAGCGCAGAGTAGTGATCATAACATATTTAGACTAATGAAATGAGCAAGCTTTCTGCACGGGCTCCTTTGAATCTTGCTTATATATAGTTTATTATACCTGCACTCACATGAAGTAATATTAAGTTCATTGATTTTTTTTTTTTTTTTTTTTTTATGAAAAGATATCCTTTACTTAATTATGATTCACTCAAGCTTCTTCTAAAATGGATGCCATTTTCATTTAAATATAACCAGTTAGATACAATAGTGGAGAAAAAAATCTAAAATACATTTTTTTTGCTAAGCTCACCTCTCTAACTACTCAATAGTTTTCATGTGACATACTGATATAGCTGGGAAGAGGAAAAAATAGAAACAAACAAAAGCAAGTAAGAAAAAGTTTTTAGTCTATTATGTCTTTCAAGCAAAATAACATATTTTTGTAAAGTAACTAATTTCTTTTGAAGCCATGGAAATCCACTTGAAAAAATCTGTTATGTATATCTTGATTCTTCTGCTGGAGATTGCACATACATTTCCAGCATCACACAAAATAATTTCTTGAAAATACTTTGCAGACCCTCTCTCAATCTGACTGACTTTCACCGCAGTCTCAATCTATTATAATTTATGGGATATACCCCATCCAAGATTTAAATGCCGAGATTAGGTGCTTAAATTATACTGCCTGTGAAGCTAAGGAGATTTGAGAAGGTGTTCAAGTATTCTGAATGGCTCTGAAATTAACATCTAAAGTTAGATGGTGTTCAAATCATCCAAAACTATCTAAATACACTGAAGCAATTTCAGGATGAAAAATAGTCAAAGTGGGATATTTTCTTTTTTGTTTTTTTTTTTTGTTTGTTTGTTTGTTTTATTTTAAAGTACAAGAGCCCATATTATTTAATGCATTCAAATCTCTCATCATTGATTTTGCAGGGAGATATATGGAAAGTCAAAATCTGTGCATGCAAAATATGCAAATCTGGTTTGGTAAGTTTGCATTCCTTCTCTGATTGTAGAAAGTGTTACTTCCCAGAAACAGGCAGGCAATTAGCAATTGCTTTCTTCCATTTTCAAAATAACATGAGCCTAAATTTAACACGACAAGATACCACACCGGTAGTTTACTCCACGTTGTGGTTAGTGAAGCATCAGGATGGTAAGAATCAAGTTACAAGAAATCTCTGCTGTAAAAAATGATGCCTTTAACACAATGAGATACAGAGCTCAGAAGGATTATCTAAAATAAATCATACCAAGACTGAGTAGAGATTCTTAGCATATAAGGCCTGCTTCCTAAGTGCATTGTGCTCACCTATTTAGGAGCAAACATTCTGTAAAGCTAGTGAGTCAGGAAATTCTACAATTACAAATTTCTAAATGAGACAGACTGACACTGCCAATATGATCTTAATAGCTTTGCTATGAAAAACTAATAAGCAGCAAACAGATATATAAATCCAGGCAGTGACTTCAAAATAGCAGCAAATCAAGAAGATATATTTTATAATTAAGAGATATATTAATTTTCTTTAGTGCAAACTGTAATTTTGAATTGTCTGAGAAATAGTATTTGTGAAAATGTTACATCTCCAAGTGATACAATCAGACCTGGAATATTTTCAAAAATTACTTGCGCTTCTATTTGTATGGAGAGAGAGATCTGAAATTTAGACCCAGTTTCACAGTAATTAACTGGGGTGCCTAAGTTAATCTAACAGCTGTTAGATGCTTCCTTTATAGCCAAGGAAGGGTGAACTATGCTACCTAAAATCTGATTTGGAGTTTTGCTTTGTGAATCATAAGCCAAAAAAGTTAGAAATTAGTATTTATTAAAGGCATAGTAGTGTACCCATACATTAACTATTCTGTATTTATGCACTTCAACATAGTCAAGTATATCTAATTTCACCTCAACAGCGAGTGAATATTAAGAAGGATATAGATCAATGAGCTTCTGGAGCATGTCCGCAGAGGAGATGATAAATTGATGCATGGTCAAAATTATCTTTAGCAGCTGGTTGTTCTGATGGGCATTTCCTTCTAAATCTGAAAAATAAGAAGACAGAGTATTCTTATCAGCATCTTACCAAAACTTGGTAAACAGCACGCAAGAGACCTTTTCAGCATCCTAATTTTAAACAAGCATGTTCACCTAAGCCAATTTATTTTTCACATTGTATTCCATTAAAAGGATCTAGAAGACCCTTACAAAAAAAAAGAAAAAAAGTGGAAAGCACTGAAAGTACTTGGAGATAAATATGCATACCCATTTCAGCCTAGCAAAGCACTTAAATGCCTAACTTTAGGAAGATCAAGGTATGCTTTAAAACGAAGTCACAAATGAAAGCACAAAAGAATCAGGATATTGATCCAGATCGGTCAATCAGTGATGTGACTGAACTTAAACAGAATGGAGACATTTTTGAGTGCATGTGAACTTATTGCTCAGTTGACGTACACCTTCGCAAAAAAAATACATACAGGTTAGGTTCTGTACATAGGTATGAATGCAACATGATCATCACCTAGGCGGAAGTCTTCAAACACTAACCTATGCATACTCCCAAGGTAGACCCAAAAGTCCTAACACACATTTTCTTAAACTGTTCCTTACAGGAAACTGGCTTTTAAACTGCTCTTCCTTCTGTTCTGGAGAAGATGAAGGGCATCAAACACTCCACAATATTTACAAGTTTGGATTTGTGTAACAAACACCGTAGGTATAAGTTTCTGTATATATTTTTGCATAGGACTGATGACAGAACCTAGCTGGTTTGAACCAGAATTGGATAGCAATTCAAGCATAAAAGAATATTTTATTTTTTGAATAATATTAAATATATTGTCCTGTATGAGCATACATGTCGGAACAGGAACAACAATAGCTACATGTGTGGCAACAAAGCACAACAAGGCAAAACAGAAACACCAGGTAAAACACATTTGCAGCATATGAAACAGCATCTATTACTATAAGAAAAAAAAATAAGTTGTACAGCCTTGAAAAAGAACATTAAACTTCACCCAGTAACAGAACAACATAATCTAGGTTAGTAACTGAGCAACAAGTTTCATGCCTTTATAAAGCATCGTAGCAAACGTGCAGAGCAGGCCCCAGAGCCAAGGCCTTTCCTTCTGCACAATAAATTGCATCTTCAGTAGAACTGATCAAGTCTGATGTCCTCTAGGTCTGTCCCCTTCTATTCTCTACTCCACAGTAGTTCTGTAGTGCTTTCTCACCACACTGTCCCCAGGAGCCCTCTCCTGCCCTTCCTCCACGTCCATGCCATACCGCTCCCCGGCACGCTATCGGCTTCGGGCACGCAGGGCAACGCGCGCTGGCGTGGACTCTAAGCTGACTGGCCCGGCTGCACATCTAACTGGACACACTCTGCGCAGCCCTTCCACAGACACGGGCACCAGTCTGGGAGCCTCTCTTTTATACATTCAATTTACACCATATCTACAGCAAACTAATCTTTGAAACTTCTCTCTTTCCATTAAATGTAGTTCAACCCGGCAGACAGATTGACTCTATTTCATGATGAGTAGAAGTTTTAAAAAAAAAAAAAAATACGGATACAGTATATATTAACCCAAAGCTAAAGGCAAATTGAAACTTCTGTGCTAATATCACCTATAATCACCTCATAGAAGAGGGCATTGAGAGTTCACACCATCTTCTGGTCCACTAGTGTCTCTTGCTGGCTCCTTTAGAAACTTAGAAAAGCTCCAACTAGCTTGGAAAGCAGGTCTGTCTGTAGTTTCAGACTGATAAAGATTGATGCACAGAGAGCTCTGGAGTGTTCAAAGAATAAAGTGAACTGTTTGCTTCCAGCATGGGGCGAGGCGAAAGCTTCCTGTGTGCTGCTGTTGTCAAATAAATCTCTATAGGGTTATCCTCGGCCTCTTCTTTTAATACAGTGACAGGTTTAAATTAACAGACAGATTTAGAGATTTGCGTACATTTTAATGGTCCTTGTGACCTCTTTTTTCATGTATTAACTGAGCTCCAAGAACAGGATAGGGCACTAATCTTGAGAAATACTAAATGTACTGCTCAGCAAATGATTAGACTAAGACAAAATGAAGAGCTTATAAATATTCTATTACTAACCGTGGGCACATCTTTGCAAGTCAAAGGCTTTTTGGTAGTCATGTGCAAAAATGATAAAGCACATCCTATTGCCTGCTTTAAGGCATCAGAATATAGGTTTAGATTCTGCTCAGAGAATCAGTAGAGTTAAAGGCCCACCATCAGTAACCAGGTTTTTGGTCTGAATCAGTGCACGTTCCCACAAGACAGCAGTTAGAAACCAGTTCTTTGCTATAATATTCAATATATTAATTGCATTCAACCATCCACCAAGCAGATGAGAGAAACATACTGTCAGTTGAAATGGAAACCAGATGAGTCAGGGTTCTTAAGAAATGACATACAAAAATCATAGTTCGTCAGAGAATTGAATGATTGAAATACTGACCAGCAGTCTCCGGAAGAGGATATAAGAAAAGTAGTGACTGCTTTAACACAGAAGTTATTCTAACTTACAAAAATAAAAGTTAGGATAAGTGAATAGGCAAATATTGAAAAAGACCCTGAGTTGTCTCTTGGCTTACATTATGAATGAGTTTTACAGCATGAATCAAAGTTTGTGTAGTCCTTGCTTCTGTCCTCACATAATGCCACTCATTTCTTAAGAACCTCCTTGAGATACAAACTGCCAGGTGACTAGGACAGTGCTCTGCACCAAGGCCCTCTGGGCAAAACACCCAGCACTCGCAAGTGGGGCAACTGCAGAAGAAGGCTGAGGCAGCAGAGATCAGGATACTTAGCCATTCTGGATCTGTCATTTTTTACTCTTTCAGCATCTCCAGGAATGGGAGAATTATTCTAGACTTGCACACGTAGCCTGTTTCAATTATCACTCATTTTACCAAACAGGTTTATCTGCCAGAGCCTTTTAAGTGAGCTCTTCCTTAACCAGAATGGCAGTTCAACACATGCCTAACTTGGACGTCTGTATGGCTACGTGCACATGTATGAAGTGTGCACATATTATCGGATCACCAGCTTTTCAAAAGTGTGCAGGGTGAACAAAATCCATGGAGTAAAAATGGTAAAAACGAGCCCAAGGTAAGAAGAGGCTCCAGCTCATAGTTTCAGATTAAGAACTGTCACTGGGTACCCTGACCGCTAGGTCACTCACATGGAAAGCTCACCTCCTAAAGGTAGCAGCGGGTAAGGAAGCCTCAGACGTTACAGTGCCTTTCTGCAAAGGCTGCAGTCAATAAGATGACTCCCCCGACTTTCTTGCAAGGGTGCTTCTGTATGCTACACCATTCACTTGAACCTCCAACAGTTTCTGTTAAAAGTTTCTTGAGACTCATTTTCATTTCCGTTTGTATACCTGTTTCTAACCACACACCACGCTGAGCAGAAACCACTGAGTGAATACTAAATCAAGTGGAAAGGGTGTGTTTCAGCTAGCCAATTTGACCCTAAAAGAATGCTGCAAATATACTGCATAAATGTTAACTTTGTTTTACTGCAGCAAAACAAATTCCCTGTAATTGCCTTTATCATATTAAGGTATTTTAATAAATACTCTCAGAAACAAAGGAGAATTCACCAGTTGAACAAACTTTTCCAGTATTTAACTGCATGTGAATGCACAAAGACATCTGTGCTAAGATAGTACATAGATAAGATAGCATTTTACTATCTTATCTAATTTACTTACCACTAAAAATTACAATTACAAAAGCTCTGTTGCATACGTGAGACCCAGAACACACAAGAATATGAACATCCTAATCTAGGCCTATCGGCTACTTTATTGTGTTATCCAACTTGCGAAGTCCTGTACCCCATGATTTAGAAATAACAGAAGAATTGCTTTTCCTAGAGCAGTTGGGGGAATCAAAGCACTCAAAAGCGAAGCTAAAGAACAAACTGCCTGCTTTTCACCACATCCTGATGGCCACTAAACCTATACTTGAAGCACTTACACGAGAAAGTTGGTTCTGTAGCCAGCCTCATTCTACTGAGGCCTTCCACTCACATGAGTACATGCATAGGACAACAGGAAGAATGCCAAGAGCGTCTTAGCTGAACTGAATTTTGCAGGAAGAAAAAGCTATTTTCCTAAGAGCCCTTCATTTGATAAGCACTATCTTTACCAGTAGGGTCTAAGTGTATCACCTAGCGTACAATTTGAAATACATCCCAAGTGAATCAGAACACTGCAAGCATCATATGATCAGTGACTAAACTGCTAAGAACATGAGTTACCAATATAAACTACCTGCAGTCTTCTGACAGCTATCACAAACTAGCACCATAGGTAATACGATGCAAGAAAGCATCTAGCAATTGCCAGGCACTAGTCTTGTTAGCAAGATAGCAAGATGTCCTATCTTTAGCAAGAAGCTAAAAGTAACAAGTGACTCTGCTGAGGTGCTGTGTAGATTCCCTTAACATTTCTGCCAAACATTTTGTCTGACGGTTTGAAGAAGCTGGTGGGAAGAAGGAGCTGGTGGGAAGACAGTGTTATAAATGTCCCTCTGTAAAGATAATTAAAGGAGCATGTGATATGGAAACTGAGAGGACTGCTGCTCCCAGGATCTAGCATCAGGGGGACTGATGAAGCGCACAACCACACACAAAACACGGCGGTACAAGGGGAGGTACATGCGAGGGCTCAGTGACCGAGCTGCAGCAGAAGCCCGGCCACGAGCCAGTGCCTCTCCTCCACGCGGCAGAGGCAGCACCACACACGCTGAGGAAAAGGATGGTCGGGGAAACCTTCATGTTTACTTTATGAAGGTTTTCCCTAAGACAGGTAATAGGCACGCTGTTCGCCTTCAATTTAAAACATATGTAGCACATAAAACAGTTTTCTTGCTGTGGGCTTATTGCTGCAGCATAGAAATTCGGTACCCCATAAGAGAGGTAGTCATTTAAGTGTCCCATTCTTAAATAGATCAAATTTCATCAGAATCAGATTAATAAAGAAGCCACTGTCCTTTGCTCATCAATTATGATGGACTACCACTGAGACAGAGCAGAGGCTCAAGTTAAAACAGGGCATTTACTTTCCGAGCTGGAAATAGCCTTTTGTTTTTTAATGACAAAACCTCAGTTCATGGAGAAGTTGGGGCTAGCAGCTAATGTGCTCGATTCCCCTGCTCCAAAGTAGAATCTGTTTGCTCTAAACAAGAACGTTTCAGAAATTAATTTAATTTACTGCTAAAATTTTACAGTGATAGATTTCTCAGCCCTGTAGGTAACTTATTCCAGCATTTGAACACCTGCCATTAGAGCCTTCTCCCTGTTGCCTAGTCAAGGTCTTGTGACAACTTTGGTAGCTTAAGCCCCTTATGTCCTGCTCTGATCTCCAGCAGCCAGAAAACACACAAGCAAAATAAACTACACTTATACACACACATTCTCTTCCCCTTGCTCATATATCTTCCTGATTTAAAGCTCTCTTCCCTCTTGTCTGAACTAAGAAACATCAACTTGCTGAATATTTTTCCCAGAAGCCAGGTTTTCTAGATCTCTGGTCAACTTTGATGTCCTTTTCTGAATCTTTTATACATTGCACCTTTAGTAACCAAGTTGTATAAAATATTCCAGAGAAAGTCTTAGCAACAGAGTTAGAAGATTACATTGCATGTCTCATACATCATACTTCATTTAAAAATGTATATATATACACATACACACATCCCTCCCCTAGAGCGCCTGCCTTTTCTGCAGTTGTACAATATAATTAAATCACTTTCACTTTTACAATCCATCTTCACCTTGAGATCCTTTTCTGTAGAAATGCTGCCTATCAACAAGTTCACCATACTTTGTTTTTATGACTGGTTATCCTGAGAGTAGAACTTCACACTTATCCCTAGCGAGTTCTCTTCTATTTCATACCACTATTTCAGGTAGTTAACAACTTTCAGAAATAACTTAAATAAAACGTTCTTACAATGATGGTGCACTAGGCAACGTTAACTGTTATGGTTCATCCAAGGAGCAGTCCAGTTCTACTAGATCAAAGTCTATATATACTTAAAACATTAAGTGAAGGCCATACACAAACTTACACACATACAAAAAAAGATCTTATAAGAAAGACGCCAAAATTAGAATAATTCTTTTTTCTGAGAGACAAAGAGAGGAGAGAAGCATACTACTTTGTGAGCAATCCCACACTAACAGAACCCTACGCAACAAGACAAGTAAGCAAAGATGCTGGAAGAAATCCTATCAGCTTAGCAGCTCACAAGTCTATTTCCCCCTTGCAACTCCTTCCAGTGTGGAAAACTAAAAGGCCGGCATGCCACACAGCTCTCTTGGTGAAACAACCTGTCAAAACCAAATGCGGAATCAGGACCATACTGGCTCCCCATGCCAATGCCCTAGAGCAAATCCAGGTGAAGTGACAGCTCTTTGTCCAAGTTCCCATTAACAATGCAAATACAGCCCAGACACAACTGAGTCTATATACAATCCAGAAGGGTAAGACAACTATTCTTTCTAAAGGAGGGAACATTAGGAGAGAAAAATCTCAAGGGAAAGCTATTACCCTCTTTCAGAAACAATTTTTGGAAAGCTACATCTTGGAGAACGAGCTCTCGGTGGGTAGTTCGCTGAAATGAAAACAAAAAGATAAAAGCTTTTGTCAGGGGGAAATGGAATGATTTTGAGAAATTAAAATGTACTTCAAAAGAAAACAAATGAAATGTGGGTGGAAAGCATCCCATTAGCCTTGGAAATTCATATTAAGCACAGAGAATAAGACAAAAAGTTAAAAATCACAAAACTGATCTTCATTGTTCTACAGTATGCTTAATGTACTGAGTTTAGCAGAGAGAAAGCTTTTTACCAAATAGTCCTTTTCTAGAAAGCCTACAAAAATAATTAGAGTGTTCAAGAATTTTTTATAGCTATACATCATGATGCTTGAGCAGCAAATTGCAGTGTTGAGCTACAGGTAACTTGTGAATAGCTCAAGCACAAGGCCTGGCAGCGGAGCTCCACCAGCGAGAGCACCGGCACACAGAACAAGCGAGAAACTTCTGAGGCCACGGTCGCTAGATCACCAGCGAATGCAGCCGCACACCTGGCATCAGCTCATCTTGCAACAGCAGTGTTTTGTAATGAACTTCTTTCTAAACGTGTTAGTGACCTAGCTAAATGTCAACCCCATTTTAAGGTTCAAACTATAGCCAGCTATCAGATAGCACAACAAGGTGACCTCTCAGGGATTTGAAGATGGTGTAAATCACACAGACCCCGGTCCCTGGCCTTGATTCTCAGTTTCTACATCTCTAGTATTTCTGGAATGCTGCTTGGGATGCTCCCTTCTTCACAGACGCCAGCTTTGTTGGGAAGCTTTGTTCTGAATTTGTGGAATAAGTGTTCACAGACCCTGTGGAAAACTGATTTTGGAAAAGTGGTTTCTAACTGAGCTTCTGATGATACCAACGCCCCATCATTACACTGCAATATCTCTTACTCTGGACCTTGATTCTCCCACACGCCCACCCTTTACTCCTCCAGAAAGCTCTACAGCTTCACTACAGTCACACATCATACCTGACCGCTGCATATCACTGTCAAACATCCACAAACAAAATCTGCTGCGGTGGTGGTTCCAGCTAGCTGCAGCATGCTAAATTTCCATTAGTAAAACTACCACCTATGTGAAAGCATCAGGTTTATTGGGCCCCTTGTATTGGTTGCTATAATATGGAACAAGGCAGTCCTGTGGCTCCTCGGTACTGCTGCAATACATTTCTTACCATGACTAATGAACATATCTGATCATTTTGTATCTTGTTCAACCTAAGTATTTTGTTTTATGTATATTTGTAAAAGAGTAACACTATGGAATAATCAATTTTAAATGCATCTGATTCTCCTGGAAGGGGGAAGAGAATTTCATCCATTAAAAAAAGAACATTTTGAAGGCAGATCATTTTGTGGCATTGAAAACGATTGAAAGTAAAATAAAAAAACTAAGAAAAGCTCTTGAGCGTCAGGCACTACTGTGCTCTGGCAGAGGAGCACCCTCTTTCAGAAGTAAGTTTAATAATAAAGCCACATCCCTTAATGATTTTTCATCGTAATATAGATGGCACCAGGCACTGAATTATCCTTACTATAAGCTCTTTATACATTTGGGTCTTAAAACATCACTGTTTGGGTGTTCCTGAAGTCAACCCCAATTCCAGTGTAACCTTAGCAGGTCTTCACAAGTGCTCTTTGCCTTTTGTTGGCTGATGCATTTTCAAGTTCTGTCCTCAGTAATTGATGGGAGAAGTAGCAGCTTTTTTCCCTCCAGCCTATCTTCCCTAACAGAGAGTTCTATTAAACCATGCAGTAGTTTAAGAGAAGACCACTCATTTTCAGACTTGGAAAAAAACAGAATGTCTTAAGTATTAGCATATGCTTGGCAATAAATAGCAAAATATTGAAAGGGTTTACAATAAAGCATGTACAAACTAAACCAAATACCATAGAAAATAAAAAGCCCCTAAAGAACAAGTGCCTTATTTCTTGCTTTTGCTTCATAAACAGGTAGAGAAGAAGGAATGGAATTAATGTAACACTCTCAGGAGACTGAATTCTATCAATATCTAAGTTTTCATGTACTGAAGAATAAAATTTAATTTTTTTTTTCTGTAGTTATGATGATACAAATTCTCTCATATCCCTGTGGTGTAGATAAGCAAACAAGAGACCTTCTTTATTTAGTAAGAAGTGTAAGTTTTCTTCATTTTCTTTTATTAACAATGCACCTTGACTTTGGAGAACTACACTGGAAAGACTACAGTCCAAATGGCATATTAAAACCTTAAAAATATATAAATTATATGTAAAGTTTCCTTTTCTTGGAAAAACTTCTTCCACTGATATTAGGTTAAAAAAATACCTATTTGCCTTTTTGCTATAACCACCACCAGCTTTCACAGATAGCTAAGTAGCATTTAGCGTTCTAGAGAACAGTAACTACTCTTCTGTTCCCACAATATCATTACTTGATCATTAACTTCTGTTGCCAAGCAATTCTAAAGCTTCTGCACTTTTATTTCCCACAATCATACTGAGATTACTTAAAACATAGAAGATCAACACTATTTTAATAGAGCAGAGGTTGGGGGATTAACGACGAAGCAAGGAATCTTCTGGGTAGTGAAGGCAGAGGGACAGAGGAAGGAACCTAAAGACATTTAATTGTATCCAGATCTCAGGTTATTTCAATACTAATATCAAATGCAGCTCCCCTGCTCTGCAGGAAAAAGACAGACTAAGCACCATTTCCTCATGAAGAAACACAGGCTTGAGGGTTCCACACAGCAATGTACTAGGGAGCTGCACGTTTCTTTTGTGAAAGAACGACTTGCAGCAACTCCTAAAACTTTTCAGGAGTAATGTAATTTTTATCTAAGTAAAGCATTTGCACTGGAGACTGATGTTCTTCTTCATGGACAAAAGACTGCTCTGTCTTTCTTATTTCCTCCTAAATACTTTGGAGGGAGAGAGGAAAAAAAAAAAAAAAAAAAAAAAAAAAAGCTCAGTTCCTTCAGTTCCTCTATCTTAGCATTATTAGATATAAATCTAAGTCAAGATTTGGTTTTAATACCTCTGATACATAAAGAAAGCCTAATGAGCCTATTTTTGGCTCTACATTAAAAACATCAGACATACCAACCCTGTTGTCTACTACTATGCAAAATGTGGTACTCCAGAGGATATTGGATTAACTGAATTAACCAGAGATCATCTCTTCCCAGTGCTATTGGAAGTTAAAAAAATACCATTTTTTAAACAATGAATAATCCCCCCCCCCCTTTTTTTTTCTTTTTGAGTAGTGATTATTTTACTGGTTATTGTATGTTTCAAACAGATTAGAAAAACAGTGGATTTTTCTGGACAAATTGGGGGAAAAAAATGGATAAAATCTCTATACTTTGCAGAAGAAGATATTAAAGTGCTCCTATGAGAGGACTCTAACTTGCATGATTCTTTTTTTTTGCAAAATGGATGCAATTCTTACCTGTCTCTCACAGAAGTTCTAAGAGTCTGTATATTTTTGCATGGCATTAATGAAAAAATGAACTACAGAAATATCACCAGTACACAAAGCTAGAGAGTTCTAATGTTTTGTTTGCAGGGGGAGGGGAACAACAACATTAACTCTGATTAATAGCACAGTTTTAGGTAGTGAGCATCTACATTGGCAACTTATCTCATCTGTATCACAACAGTCACATGGAGTATTTCATCCCCGTAAGTCCTAAAGCAGTTTCCAGAATTTAAGGCTTGTTCTGTAGTGTCTGGTCACATTTGTAAACAATTTATTTCACAAGGTAAGGCCATTATGGCCATTAGAAACTTCAAAATTGCATTACACTCACATAAACTCTGTCAAGAAAACTGCTAGGCCACGAGGTTACTGCTTTTAAATACTTTGAAAATTGTAGCCGAAGATTTAAATCTTAAAGACATTGTTTTCTATTGAAGCGTGAGACAGAAGTACAAACCATTGACTACACTGCTGTTTATCGCAGTTGGCCTTCCACATAGAACTGTGCTGCATATAAGGGGTATTAACATCAACACGCATGTTCTGTGGGAAACAGTTCCACTATTTTGCTAAAGCCTTTTACTCCAAGTGTGTTATGGGCATGCGTGGCACAGTGACTCTGCATTTCAAGATGCTTCATGACTTCCTTTCTCATTTGAGCATACTTCAGCTGTTAACCATCTGCCTCACCATGTTCCTTGTCTGGTCTAATAGTAGTTGAAATGCCCAAATTGCAGGGTAGGTGCAGTCCTAAGTGCTACAATAAATACGCTTGCTCTATGCAGATATAGAGATGCAGGAGGCACTAGTTTAATGCATACTAAACTAGTTGAGTAGCAGTGTAGAAGTGCATTTATTACAGCCCTTTAAACAAACAGACTATTTAGTATTAATCAAGATAAACTTAATGATACTCCTATAGGGCAAGATAGACACAGTCAAAGGAAAGAAACAGGACCTTTTACCATCTAATGTACTTACACATGTACATTTGCACAAACACACAGTGAGTAGATAAAAAGAAAAAAAGTTGCTGGAATAGAAACAAAACATCTAATATATAAGCAAAATGTTAAGCTCATAGTAGCTTGAGAATAGCCTTGAGTAAAGTGTTATGAACTACTTGTATTTCATTTCCATATTTAGGACATATACAGTAAACAAATTAAGATTTATTATACAGTGAGGTAAACACTGCTGAAATATTTCTGCCACCTAATCTTTAACACCTTTTGGACTAAAGGTACTTTAAGATGCATTTACTCAGACTCACCAAGAGATCATTTTAAGAAGAACTAGCAAAAAGCAGAGCTGCCGTTGTGCACATATGCTTCCTGTGTTTTGTTGAACTGTCAGCATTATATAGTCACTATGGCTATGAAAGAGCAAGATAGACCTTCTTCTGGCTTTGGTTTCAACAACAAAGCTGACAGTGCAAGTATCTTTACAACAACGAGAAGAACAAGCTGTATCATCTCTTAGAGCAATATAAAAATGCATTCTTTCACACCAATTTTATGTTCTGCAGGGATGCAAGGGGGGTATTCTAAAGAAACTGCTATACTGCAACATCCTCTCCCTCCTAAAGATACTGTATTCCCAGAAAAGCTCTATTAATTACTTCTGTGCTTCCTTGAACTCACAGCTTCAGCCACGTTGCTGCTTACTGCACATCTACCTTTAATCCTTTATGACCTTTCTGTTCAAAATTTAACCTCTCTGGTGGAGAGGTTTCACTGGATCTAACTCTTCTGCACTCTTGGCACTCTCTAGTCCTTCCAGTCATCTTAGGACCCTACTGCATGGTCTTCTTCACCATGCACTCTCCTCCCCCTTTTGACTTCTCTTTTTCTCCCCTGCCCTCTTATGACTCCTTCTTTCCATACGATCATGTTTTCATCTCTAAAAAGTCACTGTGAGGTCCACTTGTGTGTCACATTTCTCCTTCCTTTCTAGGGCAATCAAATGTAATGTCTATATTTGCTCTCTATGAGTCTCCTCGTCAATCCAGACCACAGTAGTAGCAGCATCCTGCAGCTACTTGCAATGTTAAAACATCTTACAAGCCACACAGAACGTGCTGTGAATCACTGTCCGGTGGTATTGTATCTCTTCTCTTTAACACTGCAGAAAACTGTTCCAGGTCTCTTACAGATGTTTTCCTGGACTAATCTCAGTGGCAATATTCCTTTCCAAGACATTCCCTGTCATCAAGCACAAATGAAGCCCTTTCTCCTGAAAACTTGTCCTAGCTGCTTTCTTGATTTCTCTATTACCTTTGTCTTTAGCATTTCATTTGCAGGATGATTCACATTTCTCATCTCAACTCAACCCTTCGTGGGACTCGACTCTACTTTTGAAAAAAAAAACACTCTACTTCTTCAAAAGAAACCTCTACTTTTGGTACCTCCTATCTTTATTAATAAATCATACTATTGAATAAGCACTGGTGTAACACTTATCTTAGATATGCCTCACATGACCTTATACCATCTCCCACCACGCCGTTTTTATTCTGGCTTTTTAATGCGTATCCTATAATTCTGATGTCTATCAAGATGAAGGATGCCTATCATTCATCAGTTTAAGCTGAACATGGCCAAGAGGTGGAAGAGCACACACCAATCAATCTAAAGTAGGTGTCTAAGGTAACTACACCATCTGAGCTTTTGGTTTTCCCTAAAGAAAACAAGCCCTCCCTCCATCACTCCAGGGAGAGAAAGGAGAGAGGAGAGAGAGAAAAAAAAAAAAAAAAAAAAAGCCTCATATCTCTCTACTTTTAGTATCAGCAGGTACAACAGCATCCCTGTAATTTGGGTTACTCTGTCCACATTCTAGTGGCATCTTCTACTCAGCACTGTTGCAGACCCACAGATTTTCACACTAGCACTAAAATCTAGTCTATTCTCCCAACCTTCTTAAGACAAGCTTCAGATTACCTCAACAACCTTAGCAGAGGCTCTCTTTCTACATACCCTGGAATCCACTCACATCACTGCAGTAAAGCTTAACCTTCTCATTATTTCACCTTTTCTTCCCCTCCCTCCCCCCCTTACTAATTACTTACACAACGCCCCTTCTTTTTTTCTCCTCTCTTTATACAAAATGTAAGATAAATAACTTGCACTTGTGTTCTTCACATTTGCAACTTTCTGTTGATTTCAAGACCTTCCTCATTATACCCTTCATATGTGGCAGGAGACTACCAACTCGCCCTTCCACATTGCTGCTAATGGCAGCCTTTCTTACACACCGTTTGTTTTCTCCAAACGTGTATAAAATGTAAACATGTAAAACAAATATGTAAAAAAAAAAAAATCAATTCAGGTATATTCTTTATATAGCAATAAAACTAATATTATTTGCACAGTTATGAATAGTTATTAAGTGTGGTGTAATATTAACATGATAAAGTGTAAAGTATACATTTTGAAATGTGATGCATCAATAGGCATAGACTGCATATTGTTTTTCTTAATACTAGTTAAGACTAGTTTACTTTCTGAAAAAAAAGTAAACTAAAAAATATATAACAAGCAGCACAATTTTGTGGGGTTTCTGCATTTTTAATATTGAAGTAAAACTTGCTCAGATCACTAAAAGGGTTTCTAGAATATTATATAAAAGAATATAAGACAATGTTCTTAACACTGAGGAGACACAACCTCAATCTGAACAGAACTATTACAGAAGAGGGTAACAGCTCCATTTCAGTGCCAAGCAAAGAAAAACAACAACAAAACTTGCTTAATTATTCAGTTTACTGAGGTTTCCACTCCTTCCCCCCACTATCCCAAGAACTCCCAGATTGTTTTCCACTTCTTCCTTTATTTGAATGATAAAATGAATGTATTTTGCAAAATGCTTTTGTTGGCCATTACAAGAACCTTCTTTAAAGAACTTTGCTTAGCAGGTTATCTGGGTGTACCAATTGAAAGCTGCGACTCATTTAAATACTTGGAAATTCCAGCGTATTTTAAGACTGTGCACAATGTCACAGAAGATGCATACATACAGACAACACTCTCAAGCCCCAGTGAAAGACAAGATTCCTACAGTAGGAATCATAATTCAAGCAAATGTTCATAACCTTGAGATCATGCGTGCAGATGCATTGCAACCCACATTGCCAAATTTAAGTACCACTTAACAGTGGATTAGGATAAATTTTCCAGTCGAAGTATGAACCTTATTAGAAATTTTAACATGTATACATAGCTGAACAGGACATATGCAATTGCTTTTCATCACCTTAGTCTTTATAAGCTTTGAACTCCCATGAATCTGAGAACACAGCCAGATCCATGCAGTTTAATCATTAAAAAATTGTTAGAATAAAATTAAGCCAATAAAACCTCCATTCAGGAAGACAACGACCACAATCTTTTACTAGCTTTTCGTAATGTTACATTTATAACTGTTTCATTACATAAAAATATGGATGCAAATTAATATTGTCAGCAAGATATACTACTAAAACCTTATATAAGGTCTTACATATATTTAGATATCATCTCACACAGTGAGCCAAAACTTCTAAGAATATTTAGCAAATATTCTTAGCAAATTTAGAATCATAGTTTTATAATAGCGCAGTGGATATTTTCTTTGCAATAAGTTCAGAATCCTTTTTCAATACTCTAGCCTTCCCCCTTCCTTGAAGCCCTGCAGTTCTAGCACACTTTAACAAGATACATATATATCTATATCTATATATATATAGATATACACACACACACACACACACA
>VZSV01000001.1:17247029-17277231 GCA_013398735.1 Nothocercus julius | reverse complement strand
CGGGGCCTCCGTGCCCGCCCGGCCCGCGCTGATACTCACCGGAGTGCGAAAAGGGTGTCTTAGTTGCGCGGAGGCTCTCGCGGTTATTCAAGTCCGCTGCCGCTTCCACTGTCCCCCCCGGCATCTCGGCTCTCTCAGCAATGTGAGTGCGTGAGGAGTAGATGTATGGGTGTTATCACAGCACCTGCGTTGAAGACTGTTTCTGTATAGCCTTCGTGCTTCGCTGCTGCCCTGAGCTGCATCCAGTCTAATTGTATCCAGCACTTGTATTTCTATGTATTAACTGCCCCATTGTGAGCAAACCAGACTTTTGCTTTGCCCAAGTCCTCCAGGTAAAAGCAAAGAGCCCCACGTACATCTGGAAATCACGTCAGTGATTCAGTGGGTGACATTGTTCTGAGTCAGTACTGGGCTCGGTCAAGCAAGGAGCTCGAAGGTCGCTGCGATTTATGCAACACAGACACATTGGTGGTGTTCTTAAACCAAGGTGGTTGTCTAGTTCTAAATCAGACAAGTATGTTCCACATATGTTTGCTTTTTCTTTAACTAAATTTCCCTTGTCTTCCTTGAGGAATTCATAAGCATGCTTTCACACACACGTAAATGAGTCTGACAGAAAGAAGGATCTCAAGTGTTGTGATCGAGAGTTAATCCACGTGCAAATCTTACAATACATAATCTCTCTTACAAAAACACTGTTGTAATTTGTATGTGCAAACAGCACTTTGACATCCTGATCCCTGAATGTAACATCCTTCAAATGAAATCATCCTCACTGTAAAAGTAGATTTACACATTTTTTTTTGCCTTCAGATGATGGGAGGTTACGTGCCCGACCTCAGAGATTTGCTCTGCGGAAGAGCTGCTTCTGTTAGTAGATGACTACCTCAAAGTATAACTTAATCCAGAGTAGTCCTGCTAACAGAGTGATGAGGAAGATGATGCCTGCAATGACCCATGTTACTCCTGAGAGACATGACAGACTGGGCATCTTTGTACTGTTGTGCTAAGATCCCTGCAAGGTCTCACAGGAAAGGAAAGTCACAGATTAGATTTACCATCAGAACCAACTGATTGGATCTAGCTTGCTGTCTCAGAGAAATCCAAGTCTTTGAAATTCTGTTATACTCCGACACATGCCTTTCTCCCTCCATATTAATGGGAGTCCATAAAACCTAACATGGCCATGCAGTGGAATAAAACTAATTTCCTTAAGCTGCTGTTTCATATCTACATTAAGCTGATCTAAAACATTCTCTTCTTTTACCCGACTCCACATTCCTGCTCTTTGCAACAGGCTGACCGGTAGAGCTTGCACAGCCATGCCGTCAGTTGCATATGAGAATTAATCTGGGTTAAAAAACCAAGCCAAATAAAAGTGTTACATTTTCAGCAACACCATATCAAATCTTTCATTCATTTCACCGCCCACTCATATTTGCTCAAGCGCTGCCACAATCAACCAAAAGAGCACGACCACACATTTTGCCAATAGCTTTCACTTTGATCTATTTAAAGCCATTGTGAAATGACAGCTCTTAGCTGACTATGAAGGCTCTTAGATCCTACAGGATCATGAATGAGAAGGTTCCTTGGCATTGACAGAGTGTCTGCTGGGTGGCTGGGTCAGTAAAGAACATTTGAAAGACAAACCAGACAATATAGTGTAGAAAGTAACTCCAGGAAAGGAGAAAACAAGATATCTAGCATATTGGGGAAAAAAAAAAAAAAAAAGAAGACAGCACATGGAAGCTATGGAGAATCACTATTGAATCAACAAAAGGCAAAATAGGTTATAGTCAGAATAACCGTGTTTAACAAGTTCTCTTCAGTCAAGGTCTCTTAGCAATTGCACATGAAAAAAAAAACTCTTTCATCTGAGCTGTGATAAACCAGAAGTGTGGCTGTCCTGTTGGAGTGGCTGCTAGGAATAGCAGCTCTATTTAAGGTATCATTTGAATGTACTTCCTTGCTATGATGAAAGTTTATAGCTGTTAGAAGAGCTTTTCCTGGCTTGAGCAGTCCTTTCTGTTATGGCTATTAAAGTATTTCTCATGTGTTTTTCCATGCATGGGTTGTAACTTTTGATCAGGATAATCTGTGGCTGCTTTCAGTAATTTGTCAGAATGTTTTTTAGAAAATGTGAGTAGTGTTAGTGAAGGTTTTGGTGAGGTTATTAGACCAGAGTAATTCTCCTGGCATATAACATGCGAATGGAATACTCCCTTTTCTAAAGCAATGAGACATACAGCAGTCTTAGTTCTTGTGACTTTATCACAAGTATCAGGATAGCAGCTTCTTCTTCCAATGATGCATCTTTTAGTGTGACTTTTGGACAGCTACAGCTTTCATTTATAGGAGGAAGGCAGTAAAACTCTTCCTCCTAATGGCAGAACAGGATCTGAAAGTGTGAAACTGTACAATTCAGAGAGAGGACAGCAAACTAAGAGGCATGAAATTCCTTTTTTTGAACTTCCTTGGCCTTTAATTCACGTTGAAGATAACTGAACTCATCTAGTTTGAATACTTTGGGATGTCAATAGGGTAGCTGTAAAGTAGCAGCTTCTGCAAAAAAAAGGAGGAATTGAGAGCCCTTAGGAGTCACTGCCCTCTTTTGTGTAGGGATCCTATTATATTTCTTCAAGTTACATGCAAAATGTCTTGCAAAGTTAGTAACTATGCTACTAACAGATCTGTATAGATAACCTATCTCTATACTGACATTTCTTATGTATGAACTGCTTCTGTTAAACTTTTCAAAGTCCAACAGTGAGCCTTGAGCCCATCCTAGCTTTGCTGTGAGTCACAGATGTGCAAGAAACATGCAGGACTGTTGTCGCCAAAAAGCAATTAATAAATGAAGCTAATGGTTAAATTAATTTAGATGGGCATAATTGCATGTCTCTCTGCTGAGGACCTATTAGGAAAGAATTGTAGCGCTTTGCTTATAACTCTGAAAGAATACAGCTAAAACATCTGATGGATAAATGCAATGCTTCCAGCTGAAAGGTGGCAGGAGTTTCTGCAGTGCTTGCATCCCATTTTAGTCTTGGATGGAGCAGTTTAATTGAAGCATTTTAAACCTCTTACCAGCAGAGAAAAAGTGATTTATGACAGGTAGGAGAGAGAAAAGCTGCACTGCTAACATACGCTAACTTCAGTGCCTTCAGTGTGTTGAGGGCTTTACTAATACCAAGTCAATACAGATGAACTGACTGTCCAGATATTTTGGGAGACCTTGAAAATATAGAGATGATCATTGCTTCTAGAACTGAAGCTAGAAGGCAAATCAAATGCATCTGTTTTTCCTCCCTCTGTATACCTTTAAGCACAATGGAGGATGGGGTCTGTCCATGAAAAATGTGTTTCCAGTGCCTGACTGCTATCATGGTTAAAAGCCTTTTTCCTTATTTCCAGTCACATCTTTTCTTGTGTCAGTTCATATCTATTGTTATACTCATGACATGCACGATAGCCTCATTCTTCTCAGTTTCTCAGAAGCACTGGCAGTTAGCTATCATATCACTCCTACTACTACCAGTAAGACAAGTTATATGTGTGGATGCCACAAGAAGAATATTGATTGCCAAACTGTTCAATTGAAAATTAGGAGATTCATTTGTCTCATTGTATGGAGAGCAGCACTGCATTTAACAAGATTTTTTATGGTACCTCTGCTTCATTTAGATTATAGTGTGGATGTGTAGTAGGGGAAAATAACCATGCATGCTCATGGAAGTTTTTGTTTTGGAAGTAGAGGTGTGCTCTAATGGCTAAGAAAATTGAAAACTACTTACAAAACTTAGAGGGACTGCCCAAGAATCTCTTGCCCTTGAAGTAATGATGCTGCTAAGAGCTTTCTACATATCTGTTCATTGATGTATTCCTCAGGTTTTGGATGCTGACTGTGCTTTCTTTTATCTGAATTGCAGAAATCTGAGTATTCACCAGTGCAAATTAAAGCTACATATTTTGACCATGTAAAGCGATGGATAATGCTGATCAGTTTTCTGGAGAAGAGTCCAAGTTGTCTCATTTTGAACATTATAACTTCTATGACATTTCCTTCATATCTCTTTTCCCCTTTTGAAATGGCAAGAGCAATCTCAACATACTTCACAGAGGCCATGATAAAGTGTTTTATTGACCCTGTGTTGGAGAGATTTTTTTCCAGTTGCTTAGCAGTACTCTAAAAATGAATGTATTTGGGCTTGTGGAAACGCTTACATAGTCCAGTACTGCACATTATACGTTTTGAGTGCATGACCTTGCAACTCTGCTTGGAAATTCCGCATTTAGTCCAAGAAATCTGGCACAAATAAGCTGACACATATGCTTCTGTGCATCGTGTGTGTCAGCGTGTACTGTGCGCCAGTGAGTACTGTGTAGTGAGGCTGTGCTGGAACACCAGTGTCTGAGTGCATAGGAGGTCATGTGCATCCCACTGTATTTTTCAAAGCTCCTGAGTCTGCAATGCCCTAACTGGGCTTCTGAGCATGGATAAATCCATCCCCTAATTCCTCTCCTCCCCCCCGCTTTTTTTTTTCCTGACCAGACAAACCATACATGAAAAAAAAAGTGGCTATGACCAGGAAAATGTTAAATGGTAAATAAATGTTAAAATGCCTACTTGGTTTCTGATAATGAATTTGATTTCTGAGTCATCTATTTTCACCCTGTGCTCTCAAAAGGAACTTAAAGTCATCAAGAAGTCTAAAATTTGGAGACCTGTGCCTAGGTTTATTATTAGCTTTTTGTACAGGTAACTTCCATGAAAATTGCTGGTGGACTACAGCCTTGCACTCTTACTGAATCCTTAGCTTCCCTTCCAAAAGATGGAAGCTGCTAGATTTTGTTTTTTAATCTGGAATAATTAAATATTGTTTATTATTATTTAAGTAATGAGAATTTAATAAATAGTCCAAAACAAATTGTTCTAGTAAGAAAAGTAATAAACATATATCTTGAGAAATATGTAAAAGTAATACATAAAAAGAGTGGGTCTGATGTACTAGAAAATGCCAGTATTCGTTCTTCTGAGTAGAAGCACACTTTGAGATGTATGGCTTTGAGGCACAATCCTACACATATTATCTCAGCCTTTCTATTGATGAAGGATTTTGCTGTTTTCCTGTTTAGAAGAATGGCAAAATACACTAAGCATTGATCATCTGCCTAGGACAAAAACACTTGCCTACCATGCTTTAAGGTCCAGCTGTTTTGAAGAAGCATGCAGGGTCGTCTTCGAGATGTTTTGTTATGACATTGCAATATGCAATGAAAGGTAATGATATTGCTAATTGAAATCTGTACTCTGTATCAGTAAAACCAAAAGTACGTTGCATTCTAGCATCGTGGAAAGATAAAAAGTATTTATTGTAAATGAGTCAAGAGCAACATCATCATAACTGCTAGTACCCTACAGTAGCCCATAGCAAAATATTTTTCCTTTCTTTATGGTATTTCAAAATTGATAGTTTGTCTACTCAGTTTTGATTCAAGTCATCAGGATGCTTCTGTGTAGATACAATTTACCAAGTGATTTTGATGAGAAGTGCACGAAAAATGAATCTCCTTCCCTTCCCGACCCCGCTTCAAAATTGATCCCTGCTACAATACCTTCTTTCTTAAAAATGCACCTGTTTCAAGATGGAAAGATAAGGTGAAAAGGATCTGCTGCCCTTGAAACAACTACAGTCCAGAGAGGGTGAGACTGAAGATACGGAAAGGAAAAGCATAACAGCACTACTAAGAATGTTTCTTTTGGGTTCGCCATCTGCTTTAAACAGCTCCTTAAACAGGATGTAGATAGCATCATCCCAAATGTCCCTTTGTAAAGATTTTCCAAGGAGACAGTAATTAGCTACTTCCCTTACAGGATTTCTCTTGGTCAGCAGCACAAGGCAAGGCAGCGCTCACTAGAAAAATGAAAAGTGTATTGTTTAACCTTTTTAAAGTGGTGTCTACCTAAATTGTTGGGAATGTGGCAATACATGTAAAAGAATGACAGAATAAAAGACAGTTTCACAGAAGTTTTTTTCTTTAAGCTTAATCAAAAAAAATAGCAAATGGCATCTAAAATTACAGTTTGTGGTCCTTCAATTTGAAGAGAAATATAGATAAGTCATTTCCATGTGTTTTTTTTCAGACAGAGATGCTTCAAAAATTCCCCCAAGAATGGGAAAAAATTAATATTGCAAGGTTGAAGGCCAGAATCGATTACTTTGCCCTGCTGTTTGCACTGACAAAAGTCACTGGCTGGAGATTCTGTGAAGAAGTAAGAGTGACAGTCAAGAGCCGAAGACATAAGCAGGAGCGGTGAAGACATGAGCAGTTATAGGAGTTTTGCTGGATGTGGTTATGCCAGGATTGCTGTCTCTCTGCCCTTTGCTGTTTTGTTGTTGTTGTTGTTGTTGTTGATCTCATTTACAGGGTAGAAACCTTTTCCAAGGTGTTACCGCCCTGAAGTTCAAGGTAGTGCTGACTTGAGCAAAGCTCTGGATTTGGTGCTCAAGATGCAGGTGCACAAGTTTACCATATGTATACGGGGGAATATACATATGTATGTATATGTATATGGAGGGAAAGAAAGATAAATCTTTCTAGGACTCCATTTATGCATCTTGTTCTCTCTTGTCCTCAGCTAGTCTCTCTACTTATGCCTTGACCTGGAGGCTATTGACACTACACAAACTAGACAAAGAGGAATGATTGACTTAAGAATTTATCCGATGTGATTCTACTTGAACAAAACTGATTTTTCATGATGAATTTGGAGCTAGTTATAAAAAATATTTTTTTTACAAAGTTGCTTACAAAATTCTAACCTTTTCCATTTTTCCCTTCCTTCTAAAACAGAATTTAATTTGAACTGAAATCCATTCAATCTGCTCTCCTTATTCAAAATACATAACTCCACTTGTCAATCTTGTTCACAACAATTATTTCCAAATTTTTTACTTTGTCCCTTAAGAGTACAATAAGGATAGGTCAATGCACTGCTCAGTCTGTATAATTCATAGAGATATTAAGAACTAATGGCAAAAAAATCTTTGAAGAGGTGGGTGATCAAAGTACCAGGAAAGCTTCTCAAGTTTTCACAGAATATTTAACATGGCTGTGTTGATACTATTTACATGATGGGAATGTAAGACATGACCCTCCATTTGCTGGTGGGCCTTTGTTGTGAGCCCTTTTTGTCCATCAAATACAAGCACATTTTAAAGTTTAAGTTTAAACCTAGTGCTAGCTCTCCTTAAGAAGTCAAATAATAAAGAAGAGCAGAGAAAAACATTGTCAGTAAATTGTGTGACTAATGAGTCATGTTAAGTGAACTAGTGTTTTTAAAGCAGACTATTTAAACTGCTTTTAAGAACATGCCAAACATCATTATTCTGAGGACTAACTGTACTACTTACAGAGTATTTTTTAAGCATTTGGACAAAAAAAGTTCTATTCCACATCAGAGGGAAATGACAATGAAGAAGGAAAATTGTTGTGCTTAAACGGGCACGTAAGATTCTACCAAAATTCAAATCACTATTTTATAAGGTGGAACCTCCTGTATTCATACAGGAAGGTTATTTAAGTGCTTTTTGCTCTCACTCTGTGATGAAAAATCAGTTAAAACTTGAAAACAAAATAGATTTCCTAGTGTGTGGATCTCTGTGCTTTTTTCTTCTTTTTCTTCTTTTTCAGGATAGAAGCAAAAAATAGTTGGTAAATCCTTGCAAGAGTATGTTGCTGTTTACGATTCAGAAGCTTTTATCTCCATTACCTCAATCAGGATAGTGTTTCTGATTTGTCTAGAGTGCTCTGTGCGCCCAGTATGTGCCTGCGGCGCAGTAATTCCGGAGGGCTCAATTTGAGCCACGAGTGGGAAGCATCCACGGGCCGTGGCAGCTCTGCAAGGTTGTCAGCACCGTTGGAAGTCAGGCAAGCAGGCAGGGGTGCTACACTTCTAGTTTCATTTTCATACCAGTTTGCAAGATCGTGCTACGCTGATAATTGTGGTGATGGGGCTCAGATGAAGAGATACAATTTTAGTATGTTTGACATGCTTCAATAGGAAGGTGTTTCCCTGTAGCTGTGAATTTAGCTGTAATGTATAGCTAACCGTTAGCAGAATAGCTCAACGTATGTAGCTATACCACATTGTAGAATATTTTTAGCTATGCCAGAAGGGACTGAAAGGGAGGTTTCATGGATTTTTTTCCCTTTGTTTCCATATTTTGTTTTAACTGCTTGTATTTGCTCTTACACATTTCAAGTTAATGTACAGGCACCTTTTTGAACATTGCATGTGTCCCTCCGCACTGCTTTTACAGTTTGTGTCATTCCTGTCACCTGCACTTGAGCTTCAGTGTGTGTTGAAACAGTAGGGTTAAGAGGAATTTCAAGAGATCACCACAGATCTTTGGCAAGCGTTTAACAATCATTTACTTTTTCATTTTTCTGTCATTTATGTGCAGACCAGGACATATTTTCATCTTAACTTCATCTTATCTGCTATGATGTGCAAATATTGCCTTTTCTTTTTCATTGTTTTTTTTTTTTTTTTTGCTATTATTATTTCTTTCAATCTTGTCTGTGTTTGGCTCTCACAAGCCAACTCATTTCACACGACAGTTATTCCGAAGAGCTCTCTGATTTATCTATGGAATATACTTTGAAAAACAACAAAATCTTCTCACGATGCAAAGTCCGTATGGTATTTTCGATTGATTAAGTACTATGCTTTTTGCAAAGCATTTTATCTTTTTGATCCTTGAAAAAAATTGCATAAAACAATCTTATTGTTCAAAGCTGTTCAACTTCATTAAGTTACTGACCATTGTGTTTCTACATAGTGTTGACCTGTGGTGGTGATTTCTCATTTTCTCATAGCTTTAATGTTCTTAATTCTACAGTCAGGGGCAGGTAGGAAACTACAGGCATCTTCATTTTACTAGTGGAAAACTGTTCAGCAAGATTGAAATCTCTGTCTGCAGAGTATTTTGCGTTTCAAATTCTTTAGATCTTGCAGTTCTTGAACCCTTGAGATGGCTGCCTCCTCACTGTCGTAGAAGCTAAAGCTCTGCTCCTAGACAGGCTTCTGTGTAAACCTCATCAAAATCCATGGGCATTTTGCTTCTCTGCTTATGTTACCTAAAAAATCTTGGTCCAAGGACTACTGTCTTTAATTTTAAATATAACAGAAATTGAATCTGCACTTGTTTGTTAGATGCATTCACTCTACTTCAGTGATTCTTTAATTATTGAACAGGACAGAGTGAGAGCACCCTTCCCTTTTAAGTACCCTATAGCCTGGCATTTAAGACATTTTTCCACTGAGACAAGAGGAGCAAGATTTGAATTTCCCCAGGCAGAGGAAAGAATTGAACCTGGGTGTCTCATATCTTAGGAGAGTGCCCTAACACCTGAGCCATTGAATTTAAATACATTAAAAAAACAAAGTGTTGCCTTCTATGGCCTTTGAAAGGAAAGTTTTCAGAACTTACCCTGAGCAAAGATTCCTGAACCTCAGGAAGGTGCAAGTAACTCCTTTCAGCAAAGGCTACTTATACACCTCATGCGGTGTAATTTAAGATATGATCTTTCAATAGGAATTACTGTTGACTAAATTAAGCTGCTTCCAGCTCAGAAAGCAACTTGTTACAAATCTGGCTAAGGTTTGGGATTCTGCTCCCATGGCCGGGTGCTTAAGCCTGTTTAGATATCTTAAAGCTTTTAGTCAGCATGGTGCTCCACTGGATGTGAACTGTGTGACATGCCCAGAAGCAAGCTGTGGAAGAGCAAGGTGTGAACTTAAGTGTCAAAAATCTGATGCTGCATCTTAACCAAGAGCCTTCCTCTCTCAGATGCTTCCTCCTAACGCAGTAAGTACAGGTCACAAGCACGCTATGTCTTATGCCTCAACCTTTCTTTGGTAACAACATCACTTTTTTTTGCATTGCAGTTATGATGTTACTATTGTCTGAAAGTACCACTCTCTTTACATTTCTAATTGCAGTGATTATGCAATTAACTTCTTCTGTATTCATTACTATAGCAACTAGAATGATAGTGTTTCCAGCCCCTCCCATATAAAATGGGCTTAGAGGTTCAGCTTCGCTCTTGCAATTTTATATATAAGCTCAGCGAATGTGCGTGACCTGATGGAAATGGTATGTTTTGAGTTGACCGAAAGCAGCTCACCCTGGTGAAAGGAGGAACTCAGATGCAATGCATATGTGTGCAACTATTCTAGTTTATAATTTTATTGTGAAAAATATAGCAGTATTTGACTTTTCTTTTTATAACTCCAGTTGTTAATTAGCATTTTTTTCCTGAGATTCTTTTTGTTCTTAGACTTTTTATTAATAAATTGCTTAATATGGAGGAAAACTTGAAAACCTGGCTTGGTCAGTCAGTTATTCTGTTAACTCAAAAGAAAAGAAGTAAGATTTCTACCTTGTGAATTTTCAGGAGTTGGGTGTTACTAACTTCCAGGCTACAATCTGGCATCTACAGCTGTCCCTCTGTTTTCACAACATCTGTAAGAATCACATCATCTTTGAGACCACTACTTTGTGTCATATTTTGCTAAAGTTTCCCAGCAGGTTCAAAAGTTATTACTTGAACACATGTACATGCACCCATATACACCCAGCATGATTGCTCAAGTTTCATTTCCTTAGGAAACCAGATTGAAAACAACAGGCAAGAACAAAGAACTCAATATTGTACCTATGTTAAAATGCATATTCGACGTATGCATATTCTAGCAAGTGAACAAACTGAGTATTTAGTTTCCGCAGTGAATTCTGCAAGAGAAAAGCTGCATGATTTGAAGCAGCACTGCTTACTGCACTTAAACACAGGAAATCTTGTCTCTGTTGTTTGCTATTAGTCTGTTGTGTAATTTTGGTCAAATTCTGCTATCCCATTTCCCCTTTTGCCTGTTTAGAAAAAATCCGTCAGGCAGGAACAAGCACTTTCCACATGTCTTTAAAGTTCATAGCACACTGGTGCTCATGAAAGCCTCTGAAAATTAGTTTGAATGCATTGTGCAGTGTTTCACTAGTTTATTATTCAGAACAAAAGCAATATTTAAGGACTTTAGTATATGCCAGAACCTTCTTGCAGATCAGGAGGGATTTGTGGACTGTTTTCAACTCTGTGGACTATTTTAGCTCAGATCTTTTTTTGTTGTTGGAAAAAAATGTCTACATGAAAAATTAATCCAAATTATTAGTTTCTTATTAGTTTATTATACTCTTAAACACTCATTCTTCAATTGAAATGTGAGGATCATAAGAGTGAATGATGGTCTTATTTATCAGTTCTCTTTCTGCTAAATTGAGAATGAAAATTACATTGAAAAATTCTATATGGTTTTGATGTTGCCAGTGCTGCGGTATCAGCAGTAAAGATTTTTAAATGAGTTTTAAAGACTTTAAAAAGCCTGGCTTACTCTATGCCTCTCCATAAACAAACCAAGGGACCTACCTATGATAAGGCAGTAAGCATACACTGCACACCAACCTCAGTAAAATCCCCCACAAGGGGAGATATATAAAATACGCTGCAAAGATAGTTGCAGTAGCTTAGATAGGGCATTTGTAGCCATACAATTGTACGTGATGTAAAGAAGACTCTTTTTAAGATTGTGTGCAGATTAAGATAGATCTAACATATGTTTTTGCAATAAATCCTGACCATTGAGCTAAGTTGCTGCATAGAAACCTGCAGACAATAATTTGACAAAAGGGAAAGTGTCACCGATTTGAAAAAACAAAGATTTATCCTTTCTTCTTGGCATTTATGAGCAAAACTGTGCTAAACTTCACACATTTATAAAATCTAGTTTGTAGCTTAGTGATTCTGCTATATATTAAACATTCGTTATTAGACTTACTATATCTCTTTAAATGACTCACGCACTTATGTGTAGAATTTCAATAACATCCTGGTTGCTAGGGTACATCCTAGTTGCTAGGTCACTCTGACATATGAAGTATATGTTAGAAACAGATTTTAAGTATTCAAGGGACAGATCCATGTGCTTTTTTCATTTAATAATAGCTTCTGTAAGTAGTTAATTATGCAAAGCAGCATGACATTTTAAGTCTTCAATATCAGCACAATTCCCAATTGAGAAATATGACTTTTTTTTTCCATTTTAGTAAATAACTTTTTATTTCTGCTAGATATGTGTGATATAATAGTTTCCTAGCTGATTTTCCTTGACTTATTTTATTTCCTCACTGGCGCACTCTGTCAATGTTGTTGCTTTCCTACAAAAGTGTTTTAACTTTATTTCTAAGGACCAATAAAAAAGAGTTAGCGCAAATGTGCATTTTTTTTTTATATATGCTTCAATTTCTTCATATGAGAACTGCTGCCTTGTTTATACATGTGTTTGTCCCTGCATGAAATGCTTTCTTCCAGAGACTCGGGAGGTGCGCAGGAGCTGTAGATCGTCTCGTAGTCCAGGCTTCTCCAAAAGGGATGCACCTGAGTCATATGATACAAGCTACACTTTAAAGCCAGAGCTGGGTCTGCCACAGTTCCATTTAATTTTTATTTTTGCCCCTTCCGAAATATATTAAAAGTGACAGGGCCAGCATTTGAGAAGACCAGAATTCATGGTGCCTAAATAACTAAAGGTGACTGGTTTTTTTTTTGGTTTCTGTTGCAGAATCTAGACAATCAAAAAATATACTAATTTTATGTTGATCCAAAAGACTTTTTTTTTTTTTTTAGTTTAGAGTCAGTAAATACTTCTCTTTAAGAATTTTAGTCATTTATCTCATTTAACATTTGGTTATTTAAATCAAGTTCAGTAATGAAACAAAGCATGATATTTCCAAACGAAGTGTCAAAAATATTTAATCACTTATAAAATGAAGTATTTTCTTTAAAAGGTGGGAAAAGGACAATATTTAATACCCCTTACCTCTTATCCAGAATTACGTACCAGATTCAACTACTGTTCGCAAGAAGTTTTAGTGTAGTAGAAGAAGATATTTTTGATTATTAAAAAAAAAAAAATCTGGAGATCTATTAAATCCTTACTTTGTCCTACAGGTACGTATGCATCATCAGACAGTCTCTACCTAAGTTAGAATATTTAGAATACTCTTCCTGGAGGACTTCTGCCTGGTGCCCGTGTGTTCGGAGCATGTGGCAGCTGGTGCTCACTAGTCAGCAGGAGCGCCGCAGCGTGAGGGGGGAAGGCAGCTGAAAGGGAGGGAGCACGTGACGTTGAAAGGGAAAGTGCTGCGTTATGAGAGTGCCAGGGGAGCTCTTCAAAGATTAGTCTTCAAGCAAATTTTACTTAAAAATTTCCTTAATAAGCTTAGTATGAGGATACAAAAGTGTGATAGTTGAACCGGTCAATAGCAAAACATGGGTGGGTCATCAACACAGAAGACGACTGAAATGTCCAGGAAGAGCTAGATGACTGTGAGGACTGGAATAATATATAAGGGATGAAATGTATTTATGTGAAGTGCAGATACCCTTCAGGACTAATAGTGGGAATTTCTATTAAGCTGTGAGCTCACTGATTGGAAACAGCTGTAGTGGAGACTGTATGAGTTGGCTGTTCACAGAATCGTTATGAATCACCAGTGTGGTACGGGCATGGAAAAGGCAAATGTACTAGATGACACTGGTTACAGTAGTGCTGGAAAGCATTTGTGTCATTATATGTGAGGGAGATGTCTACATTTACAACGGTGAGATAAATTCAGAGTTAAACAAATACTAAGAATTATTATGGTATGTGGTGCTCCATTCCTCTTCTGTATTCCTATCTATCATAAAATACTTGTCCATTCATCAGAATATATGAAATTTTCTTCTAAAGGAAGATATTAGCACAAGAACAGATATAAACTGGTTATGAATAAACTCAGACTTAACATTAGGAGTTTCTGGTAAAATTGTCAGTGAAATCCAGAGATGGCCTTCCCTTACTATGGGCAAGCAATTTAATAAGATTTAAAACAAATATTGAAGATTTAGGAAAAGGATTAGATTATGTGGTTGGCTGCAATTACAGAAGATCAAACTTAGTGATCTGTTATGTAATTTAGGTGTCCTATTTTTTTACTGCTATGAACAGTTTGTTACTCTCTGCAGCGTGTTGCACCATGCATTATCTATAGTTTCTTGCAGTCTGCAGCACATACAGAATTACAGTTTCTATTGTTATTCATTCATTTTAGTAAGATAGATCAAGATATAAATGCTGTATATATGTAATAACTACCTTAAGCTGCAGCAAAAAGACCCTACTTATCTCAAATTCACCTGCGCTGTTATCCCTAACTGGTAGAAGTGCGCATCCAAGCAGTGCTTTAGCTCAGATGACTGTTGGAGCTGAAATACCGCCGACAAGCAGCTCATGCAAAGGACTTAGCTGGACAGCGTGACTGAACTTGCATCATTCCTCAGCAGCTCTACCACTCCCCTTGTTGTCCCACTCAGTTTTGTGGTAGAGGTCACCCTCCATAGGTTGCATTTCCACTCTACGCAGCTTTGCCAGCAGTGCCAGTTTAAGACTTTTTTGTCTTGCCCCCCCCTGGGCATTTGTCCTTTACTGTTCACGTCCCGTCCTTTGACCTCATACACGTGGCTGTGGGGCCATGCTATGAACTGGGGTTCTCAGCCTGTCTCACTTATTTGTACATGTTTTGGTTCTCTCTGACCTTAATCAGTTAAGACATCTAGTTCACAGAATGACTCACATGCTGTTGCACCAGCTTCGCTTAGGGGGGCAGATGCTGACACACAAGTCCAGGAACAGGCAGCCCTTGAGCTGCTGTTATCACAGAGCAGCGATTCCTGCCCATGCCTGCTGAACAGTAAAGGTGTGACCGCTGCTTGTGCATGTGAAAGAGTTGGACCTTGAGCTGATGTTTGGTGAAAGCGGCTGTAGGCATTACCAAATTATCAGCGGAAACAAGTTTTAATCAGGGCAGGCAAATCCACACCTTTGGCCATGAATTTCATAAGGCACACAAAATTTCCACTGGCACTGTGGGTGGATTGGTCCTTTTGTTTAATCTGCTTAATCTACAGAAGTCTAGGGAGCTGTTTAAAATAAGCAATGCAGTGTATGTTCTTTTAATTTTATTCTCAAGGCTGGTTCCATTAGGGTAGCTGAATTTTACAGAAATATCCAGCCAGAGGCAAACAGTGCCAGTGCAAAGAAGTTGAAGTTTGTAGCTACAAACAAGGAAAAATAAGATCTTATTAGGGACAATTATAAGCATTATAACAAAATGCTGCAATAAAAAAAAAAAAAAAGAGTATTGTTTTTAAGCTGTAGTTTTACTCTATTATTAAAGGCTCTGCTTTGATTTTTGACATAGTCTGTATAAGCCCTATTCGAAACTGTGATATGATATGTACTTTGAAAGTGTGCTGCTGGGAAATCTTAGTGCCTGTCAGGTAGTGATTTTGTAAAACCTGACAACAAAGGGAGCATTAATCTCACCGCCAGATAGCAGTTTCTTTGCTGACTTTCTTTCTCGATCATGTGCAAACAGTTTCTATTTAGTCAGAATTCCTAAACAGTCAAACCTGATTTTTTCTCACACTGTGCTCACAAGGTACTACAAGTTGCTCAGGTGCATTTGAGAAGTATTTTGTCCTAGATTTTTAATGAATTCTTGCGTTTAAGCCACAATTTGTATGTTGATGATCTTTATGCTGTAGAAGTCTGCTCAGCTCACCAAGCATTTTTTTAAGCAAGGGGGCCGTTCTGCTTTTTCTACCATTCATTTCAAAGAGAAGTTTAAAACATATATATTTTAAACTTGAACTATTAGCAGATGGGTTAATTACAGCAGTCTATTTCTTATGTTATAGGGACTTGTGTCATAGTTTTAGATCTTGACATATTGAAAACCACACCAGTTTACATGAATGAGAGAGATACTGTTAAGATGTCCAGTATTTCAGTACAGTAACACAGAATGTGGCATGCAAGATCCTCTTAACTGAAATAATTTTAGAGCAGTGCAAAGGGTAAACAGCACGGTAAGTTTCAATAGAGTGTAAAGGTCCATTAAGCATACAATTTCTGTAGGCCCTTATGAAACTCCAGTTGAAAAGAAGGTCTAATCGTGCATATGATGTGGCATGTGTAGCATAGCATCATCTGTTGGTGTTTGATTTGGTTCTTAATCTTCCTTACTTTGAATTTGATGTGTGAAAAATAGTTAACGTTTAGCTACAATTAATTGCATTAACTTCTAGAAAAAAAAAAGGTTTTATTTATTTATTTATTTATTTATTTTAAATGAATATATAGTGCCACATGTTTAATTTTGTATCATGTAATCATTCTAGCTTCAGCTGGAAGATCTCATCTTCATCTTGAGAAAAAGGCAAGGAACAAGGTTCAATGGCAATATAGAACTCAGAAATCAGAACATTGTTGGTCTTTCCACACTGAGCAAAATTGAGCAAATCCTGTTAGACTTGGAAAAAAAGTCTAGGGGCCAGAAAGATGGGCATACCAATACCACTGTCTATAAGATCAAGAGCTTCTCAGTCAGGGATGAGTTCAAGAAAATGAAGGAGCCAGAGAGACTCGGTGTTTTTTGTTTATTTGCTCTGAAAGCATGTTTTCCTGGGAAAACACCTGTCTGAATCATTACATTTTCACTCATATTTCAAGAGAATTTTCTGTTTATATTGCCATGTCCTAAGCTGATGGTGCATCTGCCTGGAGCAATCTTATGTCAACATTTGGTTTCAAAACTTGATTGATTCATATGTGAAATAATTTAGCCTTCTCCCTTTTGTGTAAAACAAAAAATAGCAACAGCATTTTCTGTCATCACTGACACTAAGTGTCTCAACATGTGCTGCATTAGGGTGCTTCTGTTGTCCCCTTTTCTTAACCATCACCGAGGAGAGATGAGGAAAGGAAGTAGGTACTAAGGAAAGGCAGTAGGGCTGAGGTTATTTCGCCATTTTAACTCCAGTTTTGCAAGTGAAGACTTGTGCAGGGAACCTGCACAGACATTCTTAAGTCCTTTGCTGAGAGGTGATGTGCTATTACATCCAGAAGCCACAGATTTATCCAGGAAGTATATGGACAGCTTTGCACCCCTTGAGAACTTGGAAAGTGAAAGATTTACAGGGAATATTTCCAGTGCTGTCCCAGGCATTTGGAATGTGTGCCACTCAGTGTGTGGTGCTGTCACACACAAGGCAGTAGGTGAATCTAGAAAGCCCAAAAACCCAAGGAATACCTGTTAGTAAATGAGAGGGGAAATCATTCTGGGGGGGATACCTTTGCTAGGCTAGCTAACTAAAAAATGTAAGCATCGTTACTTGAGTTAAGAGTCTACAATAGCCAAAACTAAAGCTCAGCAGAAGCTTCAGCTGGCCTTGGGGCGATGCATGAGCAGTCAAGAGATGCTTGAAAAAACTTTCCAAGCTGATGCACATGAGGAGTGGTGCACTGCATTACCAGAGTATGATAACTTAAAAAGAAAGGCAAACTTTCTTCTTGGTTAAATGTTTGCGCAGTAAGAGTGCTCATACTGTAATTTGTCTGGATTTTTGAATTTCACATTTTTCTTTCTGAAATGAAAAAGTTTCTGAGAGTAGTCTTTTATACTCTGATGACACTGGGTGACATTGTGCAATATATAACACGAAAAAGTAATAGGATGTGTATCCATATTTTAGAAAGTGTATCAGCTCCTTCCCTTCTTGCCATCATAGTGCAAAGATAATTGGGAGCAGCTCAGTCCACATTTGGATACATATTTTTCTGCTGGAGTTGTAGCTCCCAAACATGAAAACAGTTGATTTTTTTATGTTACCTCTCAAAGGAAGTGTTTGTTTCTTTTTGTGTAGTTAGCTCCACTGTGAAGAGGTCCTGAGAAGAAAGGAAAAAGGCTTGGTTATATTTCTTGCTTGTGGTTCTGCAGAAGGGGGATAGTTGGGGAGAAGAGAAGGTTTGCACTTAGTCATAAGTAGTGCTGGAGGCAACTAAAATCATTAGTATAGATGGTGTATATGTGGGATTCCATTACCAGCAGAAACACGGAGATTCAAAAGCTGATAGTAGTTTCAGAGAAATGTTGTTGGGTGGAAATTCCATTCACTCCTGAGGCCCCAGAGGCATATTTCCCATTAGGGGACAAGAAAGAGGAAATTCCCGTGCGGAAACAACACCCATTATCAAATGACACAACTATGTGCAGATTTGAATGACATTCCGGGCGATAAAAGCGAAATTTATTTTCCTTTCTCTTATTTATTGTCTTACAGTTTTTAGCTACCGTTATAGCTAAAACTATAGGGTTTTTTAAAGTATTTTTTAGTAAACTTTGACATGAAATGCTACTTCAGAGGCATATAAGCAAGGACAGCATAAACATTTATCTACATTTAAGGAAATCAATTCATTTAGTTTCTAACTAACTTTTAAAATGAATTAGAAATAGAATTAGATGGCTCATCTTTTACTGTACCTGTTATCTCCAATGTTTTACTTCATGCAATTTTAATGTTTGTTTCTTCTCCATTGATGTATAAAGCATAACAGTATTGGTAGGAAGCACCTGACTAACCTGTGTCTGACAAACTTGATATAATATAATTTTCAGCAAAGAAATGGCTGAGAATATAAACATGCTACCTTCACAGAGTCACAGAAGCAGAGAATAGAGGCAGCTGGGAGGGACCTCTGGAGCTCATCTGGTCCAATCTCTTTGCTCAAGCAGGGTTGCTAGAGCAGGTTGCCCAGGGCCATGTAGTCAGGTTTTGAATATCTTCAGAGCTGGAGACTCCACAATCCATCTGGGCTACCTGTCCCTGTGTTCCACCACCCTCCCTGAGAAGAAATGTTTTCTTATGCTAATTCCTGTGTTTAGATTTGAGGCCATTGTCTCTCATCCTGTCATGGGGAATTCCTGAGAAGAGTCTGGCCCCATCATCTTTACATCCTCCCATCAGATAGGTACAGACATGGATAAAACCCCCTCAAGTCTTCTCCAACCTAAACAACCCTGCCCTCAGCCTCTTCTTGGATAAGAGATGCTGTGGTCCTTTAGTCATCTTTGTGGCCTTAAATTCCTTATTTCTCCTTTCCTTTATCTCTTATAAAATCTGACATGGAATTAATGAATCAGTTTTCTATATAAATGCTTCTTTCTCTCCCACACTGCAACCCCAAACACAGAAGTGGAATTTGGAAACATAGGATTAGAAATTACTTTCTGAGTCATTCAGTCTAGTTCCCTTTTATAGGCAACCATGCAATGTCCTTCATAAAGTTAAAATGTGCCATCCTGGAGCCAGCGAGGTTATTTGCCTCATTCCTCCAGCTGTAAGGCTGTTTGGGAACCTTAGTTTCTCGATGGTTATAAACTTCTAATTTACAATCTAAATGCCTTCATAGGCACATGTCCCTACCAGTTTCCTGACTATCATTAGCCTTAAAATAAATAATGTCTTACTTTGCGTCCTGAGGTTTTCTCTAACTGGTGTGTGTATATTTCCTTTTTTTTATATAAATAAGCAAAATTCTTTAGTTTCCTCTTGCATTACATGCTCTTTGTTCCTCTAATTGTCGCAGGGGCTCTTTGGGTTGTCCCATCATCAAACTATAAACAGTTGTCTAGGGTAACAAGATTTGGAGGACAGCAGTTCTGCCAGGATAAGAAGAGAAGGCAGCAGTTTTTAATCTGACTGAGAGAAGGCACCAGTTTTGCTGCCATACTTAGTTCCAAAGAAGGGTGCACTTCCACAAGACCAGCACACGTTATTTGTAATATAGCTTTGTAATACACCGTAATGCTTTGAACTCTTAGAAGGAAAGTTGATATACAGAAAGCATGGGGAAATTTGCTTGCTACAGTGAAACTTGCATGATAAGATAATATTTGCAATAGAAATTAATGAAGATCCTAATTGATCTCTGCTTATTGTAAAATACGCAGCTTTAAGTTGCCTTACTGAGAACCTCACCTTAGAGTTATATTTTTCTTGGCCAGTAAAGCCTATATTGAACTTCTCCTGCCTGGTATAAACCAACTTTTCTGACTTTACTAATATCAGATAATATGTTGTTTCAAAAAGTTTTCTTGCAACTTACATAAAATTATGGCTGTACGATATTCAAGTCCACTGTTATTTTGACAAGATTTTATGAATCTTGTTTATCTTAAAGTTAAGGGCTGGCAGAGCTGGCAGAGCACCAGGACTGACTTGAGGCCCAGCACTCAGTGCGATGCCCGGGTGTTACAGTAAGAGACCTTTAATGTGGATGGTTGTAAGGTCTGGGCATCCGGGTGTCTTGTGTTTGAGAATGAAGCTAGCATCAGCCTCACGCTGAACACAATATTGCCTAGCTACTTTCAGAAAGTCAGTACCCAGGGCACTGAAACACAGCCTGATCTTACAGTCTGTGCTATCTTTATTAGTGTTAGTCCTCCTCATTCTAATTATGAAAGAAATTCAGTTTAATTTGTGCCTTAAATATACTGAATGTTTGACTTTGAAAAATGAATAAGGAGTCAGCATCAGCAGTTAATAAATAAATAATATTAAGTAGCAATGGATATGTTTCAATTACAAATAAATAAATCTGATAATTACCGGTAGTTACCTGTTGCTCTCTTCACACTGTTCTTTCAATATCAGTCAGGTAAAAGACATTATCCTGGCACCACAAGTCTGAATCTTGGTACCTGACTTGGAGAGAATGGGAAGTATTTTAATTTCTCAAGCAAGCAGCAGGTGGAAAGCGACTCGGTAGAGATGACAGTGGACTGAAAAAGCGGCTGCCTACTCCGTGCCCAAATACATGCTCTTTGGAGCAGTTGAAACTGAAAATGTTGACATGAAAGGATGGAGCTTGCTTTGCTTCGTGCTGTACCATGCCATACCGCGGGATTAGCAGCACACGGCAACCTGAATATCTCCGTGGCAAAGCGTGCCCATGGCTTGCAGGCTGCGCTGCATCAGATACGCCTCAGCTCGCTAACGGCGAAGCGGCCAGAAGCTCTCAGATCGTAGCTTTTGTTCTGCAATTAGCTTATGGTTTTTCAAGCAGGAAATCAGCTTCAGGGGTGGTGGTTTTTCTGCAGCTAACATAACTAACATAGAATTGTTTGATCTTTGCGGGTTTTAAAACTGTTTTTTTTTAATAACTGTTATTTTTGTGCACAGTCAATGGAGAGAGTTCAGTATCTCTAGCTGCATGAAAATATCTCACGAAGTTATAAGTAAATGTATATAGAAATTAATGAAACAAGAATTTCTTCACATTCTAACAATTATTCTTTCTTCTTCCTTTAGCCAGCCTGAGAGTTTGTGTATTTATGAAAGATTGAAACCAAATGAGAGAACTGATGTGCTTGTGCAGTAACATACAAATAACTTTGTTTCCTCTAAATTGTGAGTGATTGTATTTGTTTGAGGATTGCAGGATTCAGGCCATTTAAAGAAGTATCTGACTGGCAAGGGGGAAACTGTTTAATCTAAAAAGGGGAAGAGTAATCCTGCCGCTACGGCACTGCCACTCGCGGACTCTGCTCTTCTATTCCGGGCGCTGGAAACATTTCCTCGGTTGGTATGCAATTCAAGCTTTTTGAAATTTCTCATTTTGGCTTTTCCTTTCCAACCAAAATAGGTGCAACAACCACAGTCTTGAAGCGCAGCATTTATTTATCTTGATGTATTCCTTTCTCTTTTATTTCTGAAGGAATAGGGGATTATAAGCATTTACTTTATAGAATTCAGTACTCATAAGAGATTGTGGCAATTTAAGAGTCAATTAAAATTGGATGAGGTGTGGGAGGCTAGAATGACATGTAGTGTTTTCACCTTGACAACCCTTCACTGGAGGTGGCACAGTAAAAAATCTTGACATATCTTGACGCCAGCATGAATGTCTTCAAGTGGAAGGCAGATAATTTTTTTCAGATGCAGTAAGAATCTAAAATGAAGGATAGTCGTGAGACACAAAACCAGAAGAACCTGAGCCTTTCCAAGAAAAGTGCTAATCTTACATGTATTTTTAGGAGCAAAAATAAGTAGCTAAAAATAAAACGAAATTAAAAATAATACATAAATTGCATGTATGTATTTGTATGTATTTTGTGAGAGTAAAGCTGTGGAAAAGGAACTAATATGGTGATTCTGAAAATGGAGGTATTTGGACATGTGGATAAAAGAACAGCACCGAATTCCATGGATCACAAGTGATAGAGGAAATTTAAATATACAGTAATAGGCTCTTATCTGCCTCTGTTAGCTGTGTCTGCTCTTCTCTACTTTTTTCTGAGTTGCTGCCTTCTTTTAGGCTATCATTCTGCATGTATTTAGTCCCTTTCAATTATCTTTCAAGTTTTCTTCTAAAATAATTGAAAATAACAGATGAGGAGACACTTAGTTCCAGTCCTACAAAATAAACAGTTCTACTGCTTGGAATTTTAAGCTGATCATTTCAGTAAGATTGCTGGCAGCACTGACAATAAATATGGTCAGTTCTCTGTTATTTAAGGCAACAAAGAAGGACACAACACAGCTAAAACATACACAGTACCATATTTAGTAGCATAGCTCATCTAAGAATATACAGTGAGAATATAATAACGACAAGATTAATCACTGGGCGCCTCGCTGTGCAAGGCAGATGTTCCCAAAGGCTGCAGCGAAGCCCGCGCGCACGGGTGTATCCGCGAGGCTCTGCCCGGCCAGCAGCGCCGCTCTGCTTCCCCGCGACCTTGCGCCGGCTGGGGGACGTGGCCCCGCTCTGCAGGCCGGCCCTCGGCGGGCTCTGCAGGGCGCCTGTGCTGCTCCGCGCTCGCCACCTACCCAGTGTGCAGAAGCGGTAAGATCCACCCACAGATAATAGAAAGGTGCTTAGATTTGCATGAGATTTCAGAATTGTGGCTTCACTCGATAGGTAACAGAGATGTTTCTAACTACATTCGGGTATAAGCCCTGTCACAGTGCCATTTGTGAAAGTAACAGTAGTGAAAATAAGTGATAACTGTGATCTTTTTACTGCCACCTAAAATAACATTATGTGTTTTTTTTATTATTATTATAATTATTATGCAGCAGATAACAGAGTTTCTGTGCCATACACTGTGCTTTTGCCTAGCAGTTTGTCAGTATTCAGATCTACTATTGAGATCCAAGCAGGGATGACACGTTAAACTATGGTCTCTTAAACCAGCTTCACTGGCTACAGAGAGGAGCTAGAGGGTCTGTGCGTTTTGTCCTCATTATATTCATTAACCAAGTATATTTGTGAAAAGTGTTTGAGAAAATATACTTGGTGTTGAATTGTTTGAGTGGTGCCCTGTGGAGTAGGCTCCCTTCACCTATTTGCTCTTCAGTATGAGCTGGACTCTAGAGCCATTAGACTTCGTTGTGCTTATTACGAAGGAAAGAGGATCAGGGCCTAGGAGAGAAACCTAAGTCTAAGTCACACAGTGCCACCGTGTCTCTGCGGTTAGAATTACTGATACTTCGTAAAGAAGAGGTTGCATAGGTTAGTGGGTAGGCAGTGGGATTGAATTTCAAGAGACCTGTATTCTATTCTTAGCCGCTGACCTTCTCCGAGAAGCCATCTCACCTGTTTGTGCCTCTTTTCCCTTACAATACATACGATCTTGTCTATTTGGATTTCAAGTTTTTCCTAATAGATCTTGTCTTTCACTGGCTTTGTGTAGCATCTAGCACAAGAGGACTCAAAAGCTAGCAGCAGTGCTAAGGCCAGCAGGCACACATGTCATGTGCGAAAAGGAAAGAGAAGAGCAAAAAAAAGGAGAAAAAGTAGCAAAAAAAATAACCACAGTGAATATTCTTGTCCATATACAATTATCTTTTCTCTAGGAAGAAAAAAAAATTGTGAATTTGTATAAAGAAATGAGATTAAAGGCAGCCCAGCAATCACACAGCTCAGGATCCCACAGCAGGAAAATGAAAGTTAGAGAGGCCAGAGCTCCTGTCCCAAGCACCGGGGTGCAACCCCACAACAAACAAACAGGCAGCAAATGAGCCTGGGATGACTGGAGGGAAAACTGGAGGAGGCAAAGCCCACGTGTGCTGTGCAGCAGAGGTTTGCCTAAAACAAGGGAACGCCCGTGCCAAGCGTTCCCAGGCTGACGGGCGCAGACGGGCGCAGCGGAGCCCTCCAGTGACACGCACGTCACCGTGCACTGTGTGGGCCCCAGCCGCGGCGGCGACACTGAATATTGCCCACGGGTTTTGCTTCTTCAAATCTACCCGAGGCCAATATGTTAGGACAGCTTATTTCTGCCTCACTGCATACAAGAAAAAATAAAATATTTCATGGGAAGAAAATAAAGAATTGAGTTAAAAAGGGAACCTGTGAGCTCTGTTCTCTGCTCTATTACATTGGGGAAAAACAAAACAAAACAAAACAAAAGACTCCTTTGAATTTGCAGATGAAATATATTGGCAGTTCGGTCTTATCCAACCCTAACTCTAATCCTAAATGTAGCAAAACTGAGTTGAGATGTAAACTATTTTAACAACTTGAACCTCAAGCCTGTACTGAGAGGCTGCTACCTTCCCCTGCATAAGTGCCATTGCAAAGTCATCATTGTATCTAATGATATATTACATTTGTAAATTATTGAAAATAGAAGTCTGTTGTGAAAGTAGTTTGAGACAACAACTCCGTAATGAAGCAAAATACTTCTAGTATATTCAAGTCTTTGAGGACCCTTCAAACTCTGATTCTAAAAACCAAAGGACACTAATTGAGTAGACATAGCTTTAAGCTTAAAAGGCTTTTTATGCAAGAAACTAAGTCTTCATCAAGAAAATAACTGTTGAATAACTCTTGAACTTAATATCTTTCATTGACAACCAGATTTGAAGAGCAATTTTATAGCATAATGATCCTCGTTGCATAATTTGGACAGGCTTTTGTTCTCATTTTAATTTTCCATACACAGCTTGCTTTACCATCTCTCCTTCCCACGCTGATTGAAAAGGAGAAATCCAAAGTCAAGGGAGCTTACAGCAAGATTTGGATCTGGAGTTAAACTTCGAAAGATTTCAGCAGAGTTCCTAGTTCTGAGATGCTATGACACATCTGAGCAGGCCCTCGGGTGACTAATACAAAACTTGGCCAACTGCATTCCTCCAGAATTCCCTCTTGAGGCACACATACAAAATAGCAACCTTAATCCCCCCCACTTAGCTTTCATCCAAAAACTAAAAGGAACTAAACACCTCAGTCTTTGAATTTTACATTCTTGAGATATCCAGATTTTTTTTCTTTCTGTGTGCCCAGGCGTGTCAACTTGGAAGAAGAAGCAATTTATGTGTAAAGACAAACATGAAAATGCCTTCTAATTTTCCTTTTACTAATAAAACTGTCCAGTGTACTTTTTTTCTTCCATTCTTACTTTATCTTTTGGTACTTCCTTTAAAGCCACCATTTTAAATGACACAGCTGTACCTTTGGATATCATTTTGGTTTGTATATTCAAGTGCTCTTGAAACTAAGAAGCCTTAGGCTTCACAGATTCTTTTTTGGATGAGAAGTTTGCCAAGACCTGAAGAGCTCAGTCCTTTTAGGTTATTGGAAAAGAGTGGGAATTAACCTAAAAACAGTGAATACTACCGTTTTGGGGGGGAAATATCAGGTACAAAAAGGCTACTTGATCTTGAGGACAGTTATAACAAGAACAAAGTAACTGGAAACCAAAGCAAGGCTTTGGAGTGTTCGTCTTTGACACCACATCTTAAGGGTTCTCTAAATGAGGAATAGTATCAGAAGAATCTTGATTTCATTTCCATGTTCAAAATAATACCAATATGAAGTTTTCGATTCCTCTTCAAAAAATGTAATTATTTCCTAAGCTATATTAACTGAAGTCTTCAGAATGAATGAGTTTTCTCAATAATGCAGCCTCAGCCATGATTATTCTGCTGCATCCAAAATATCTCTCTTCAGAGCAAAAAACACTCTGTCTTGGTTCAGATTTTCAAGCTAACTAGGGGATGCGGCCATATCTTTCCAACTGAAGTAGGAACTAGGAAGATAAATGTCTTGAACTATAATACACATATAAAAGACATAAGACACTTTAAAATCTTATCCAAAAACCAAACAAACCCCAAAATACACCCAAAGAATTACACTTTCCTGAGAAGGGATGGGAAATAATTTCTCCAGGCAAGAAATACAGACAATATGGTAACCTCACAGAGCCTGATGTCTGCTTCTCTTACCACGCTGTCTCTGTCACACAATTGTTTTTCTAAAATTGGTATACCTGGATGAACCGAATTCTTGGTATAGAGAAATTTTGAAACACCCAGATTTTGTCTTCTGCCTACCAAATTTCCAAACATTCAAGATTTATTTGAAACTTCAAAACTGAAGTATCCTACCAGAAACATTCCAGAATTCTCTAAAGGAGGTCTTTACTTGCCAGTAAGTTGGAAAGTAAGTAAATTAAAATTTCTAATAATTTTTAACTCTGCCCTGAATTCTGGATTTACAGGACATTTACAGGGAGAGACAGTTGTGTTGTGTGTAAAAAATCATCTTTAACTACCAAGAATCTTATAAAAGGGATGTGCTGAAAAGGGAGCTGGTCTTAAGCACAATTTAAAAATAGAGGGTGAGATAATTTGGAGGAAGATTTTTTTTTTTCTCCTGATCTCTGCTCTAAACCCTTGCTTTGGAAGAAACCATTTTTTTTTTTTTTTTCCCCTGGCTTACGCCCATGTTCTATGTATAATACTGCATCTCTCTTCCCCTTTTTTCCCCCTCCAAAATGGAAGTAATCATCATTTTTCTCTATGCAGAAGCCCATTCTTGCGTCTGAAGAAGCCATCGCTGTCCCTGTGTTTAGTGAACAAGCAGACGTGTGAGAGACGCCTTGACAACTGGCTGGGGAAGTCCTTGCTGATGTGGAAAGAGGTGCGTGGCAGCTGCTAAGGCCCAGGTTTCCAAGTCCATTTGTATCTTGGTGAGACACAAACACAAACCATTCCGTACAGTAGTTGCAGCGTTACTGTAATTAACCTATCTATATCTATATCCTTTGACCAGTTTGGTAGGTTAGACCAACTGGTTTAGGTGGAAAAACAAAACAAAACTAAAACAGATAGACTTTTAGGCACACAAGCCCTTTTTAAAGCATCAAATAGAATAATGCAGTATCAAATCAAAGAAACAGTGAGCTGCTATTGTAAATTATTACTAAATAAATCTCGCGCTTGTATTAGGATTTTAAACTATTTTTGGTCTGTATTTCTTGAAATTAAAACCTAAACACAGAATTGCTATCCTGAATAGAAACCAAGACTGCTATGAATATCTTATCTGAGAAGTGCCACTCACTAGGACAACTGAGCGGGATACAGGATTATAGATCCACCTTGGATCAATTTTTCCTGAATTACCAGTATTACCTAGGGTGCCAACAAAGCACTGACTGGTGCTCCTACGTAGGGTGTGCTAGAGTTCATGAGACACTCAAACATCTTCTAAGGTTTACCGTAATATTTAACAAAAGCATACTTTCGATTAACCTTGTAATCAGATTTGTAAATGGCATGCCTCACACGGAACATATTCAAGTTTAATATTTAACAGAGGTACAGGGAATATGCATTGTCAAGCGACTTACAGGACAGTGTTTTGAATTCTCGGAAGTATTTCTTGGACTTTGTGATATATTTAGGGTTTTAGGTCCTCCCTCACTTTCCCAGCTATGGCATATGTATCTTTAGTTAGTAATACATGTCATTAATTTGCAAATTACTTTAGTCTTTTAATTTTCAGACATCCGTTAAGCAAAATCTATTTAAAACACAAAATGCGATTCCTGCCTTTCCAGTTTTGACTCTTTCCTTTTTTGATATCTCTGTTGCTTTCAATATTACTACCAAAGTAGAAGGCAAGCTAATTCTTGTAATTTTTGACTTCTAATGTAATGCTTTTGCGAGCTACTGAGAAGTTTGTCAACAATTTTCATTCATTCTTTGCATTCAGAGATATGTAAGATCATTTGCCTTGCTTATATATTGCTTCATCTGAACCACAGTCTACGATGTCACTAAAATATACATCTAAAACTGTGCTATTAAGTCAACTGTGGTGTTAAGCAGCAGATAGGGAAGCCCATGTCTTTGTTTAGACAACTTGTTCAACTCATTTATTTTAAAGGTATCTTTACATACTAATATACAGATTTAGTTTCATTGCAGAATTTTCTGCATTGAGGAACAGTTTAATAATATTGTCCTTTTGGGGATGTTGCAACAGCTTTACTTCAAATTTTGTGTTTTAGGGCTGAAGACAACTTACGAAAATAACATCTATCTTCTACCACAAGCAAATTGTCAGTTTCAGACCATTCAACCACTAAAGTATAAGAACTGAAAATGAGAAAGGACCAGAAAAGAAAAATAAACTTTCTGACTAGTGCTGTTAAGGTAAAATGAAAGTGTTATAAGTGCAAAATGTCATGCTGAGCGCAAAGAATAAGCCCTCAGCATCAGCCATGCTTGAAAACATCAAGCTCTTACAACAAAAAGCCTCTTAAATTGAGCTAGTTCGACCACTGTGGTATCATCAGTAGCTAAGCTGTTCTCCTTAAATTTCACATGCTGTTCTCCCGTAAAATAGGTATTTTAAAAGCAATCACATCTCTCTCCAGTGTGGTACGAGGTAGACTTTTTTTTTTTTTTCAGATTTCTCAAGCCTAATCAACAAAATTTCAGTCATTTGAAATTTTCAATTCATAATAGAGTTCCAGATGATGCATTAAACTTGAAACCTGCTCATAGTAGATTGATTTATTCTAACTAGCATTTTGAAGATAGAAACAGTGATAGTTAGACAGTTCCACTGCAAGTCCTATCTTGGTCTGTCTGTCTCCAACCTAAAGAAAATACTTAAAATATTTCCTTCATGCAGACATCAGCCCATGTAAAGAATTGAACGACACTTAAACTCTTCCTACAAGTTGTGATTTTTTTCAGGGAGGTGTGCTTAAGAGTATGCTCTTTCCCTTTTTTTTTTTTTCTTATGTAAATTTTGGGTAGAAAAAGAACAGGGAAAGGGATCAGATCACAGCTCCCTCTTGTGTAACTCCTCATTAGTACAGAAAACTAAATTGGACAGTGATTTCTCAAGATAAATTATAGGAAAACCATTTCATCCCTTTGATATTTCTTCCATCATTGGATCTTTGAGTAGTATTCATTTTTGGTATCATCATAACTATAGCCATATCTACAGTCATATATGTCTTATTGTAATACTGCTGTAACTATTTTAACTGCTGCAAAAATAAGCTAGTTTATGTAACTGTATCTTATGGCTTATTTAGATGCCTAAACTTTACTCAGGCCAGTTAAAACTAAATCAGACTGTTTTGCATTTGGTCATTTAGTGTTTCACTTAAAATTAAGTACAATTTAATGGAGCGACTTTTTTAGCACTTGTACTTCAGTGGTATTTTCATGGTGTTTTCATATAATACAAATGCCTGGGCCGATAGTAATACTTATTACAATATTATTAATACAATAATGAGGCAGCACTAAAACCACATTTAGGGGTTTGCTCAATGACAGATGTTCATAATCTAAATTCTGGTATTTTACTTAAAAACAATAATGACTTCTCTGCTGACTCTTACTGTTGCTATGTCTTTCCTAAGCGTAACTTCCTAGGATTTATATTTTGATGGCTTTTCCCACCCTAGCTAGAGCCAGAGCTCTTGCTATTCTCTACTTTTTGCATCCATAGGTGTCCAGAGCTCCGTAAAACCCGGTGTTAGGGTTCTATGTCTTATCTCGGTGGTATCTTGTTCCCTAGAGATACTTTTATTTCTACCCTTACAGCGCCGTTCTAACAAAGAATAAATAACACTGCATGACCATCCCTCCTAGGGGGCTTCAGTTTATTCACCAAACCACTACAGTCCGCAGTTTTAATCAGAACTTTATTTAAAAGCAGGACAAACTCGGAACCACCGGCCAAGGCTCGGCGGGGAAGCAGCGAGGGGAACGCTGCGTTTTCAGTGATTTTCTCTCCCTCCTCCTTTGCTCCTGTCTCGACTGCCAGGCCGCTGGGGCCCTTCCCAGGCCGGGGCCGCCTCACAACCCCCATCGCGACCCGGCCTCGGCCGAGCCCCCTCAGGCGGCGCCTGCGCCGCGCAACCGC